>JAIPRL010003003.1:0-51831 GCA_025469235.1 Pemphigus obesinymphae | reverse complement strand
GGATAAAAAAAAAATGGTTCAATATTATCTTTAATTTACAAAAAAATCAATACAAGCTAACAAGCTAATGGTAGCGATGTATAACTCAGATAAGTGGTTTTGACCCGAATTTTTCAAAATCGCTGTTTAAAGTATAAATCCCCCACCCCGAACGCATCATAGCTAAAACGGAAATGACGTGATGCCTATATAATATAGACACGGAGTGAATATTCGCTAAAAAATGACCTGGCATAGTGTGAAATGTATACCTACATCATCCGGTCGTCGTTATCGCCACAATTTAATATACCAAAATATAAGGTAACGAGCAATAAATAATAACACACAACTAGCAAGTACCTATATACAAGCCGTGTGGCATTGTATAACAACGGCGATCGACGAAGTGATATGCGAAATCTCCTATTTTATTATGGAAAAACGTGGACATTTATTCAATTATTTTAGAAAAGAACCAAAAAAAAAAAATACTTCAAGAGTCATTAAAAATGCGATTGAATCAATTCCCAGTACCAGTTCAAATAATCCGGAGGTATATGATATTTCATTATGATTGAAGGAAAATCAACACGAAAAGCGTATTTTTTTATCACGTATTATTTAATTAGTACAAATGTGTATGAAAAAAAAATGACTACAGTGATTAAATACTTACCTATATATACAGGCAATAGTAATATTTATAAAATAAATATAATATACATAAAATATTAATGTTATAGGATCATGAATAGCGACTTGGCATGCTATTTATGCAATTGTGCTACAATGAACTGTGTACATTTTGTTGGTTTAATCAATTTCCTACAAAACTATAATTTGGGATTATAATTGTTTTTAAATTTAATTGTAAAAGTTATTCCGTATAACAATTATTTTTTTTTTTTTTAGTTTATAGACTAAGCTAAGTGGTTTTAAGTGTTTGATAAACTACAGTAAAATACAGTATAAACGTAAGGCACTATACAGCAACAAATAAAGTGATATTGACACAGGATTATTATTAAATTGTTAGATTTTCATTTTTCGTTATATACCTAGTTAATTGTTAAGACTATAATTAGACTGTAGCACACCCTAAACCTAAAGTCTAACTCCGCCTATGTATGAAACACACAATTTTGAAATATTTCATAAATTTATTTTTGACAGTAATACTATGTATAGTATTAGTATATACAAATAAGCAGGGGGCTCAGTTCCCTTACCTCTGACGGTGGTTGAAATTTAACAATTTCTCTATAAGTTATGCCGGAACGCTCAAATTATTACCAAATATTAATCAATATAATCGTAATTCAAAAACTCATTTTATTATTATTATTATGTTTGTTACATTTTTTTTTTTTGTTATTTAGGTAATGTTATAGCGAACAAGTGTACAAAAAAATTCAATTTTTGTTCCTATCTAACCTTACCTTAGGAATATTAACAGTTATAACTTATTTTCCTTTATAATACATAGGTATATGTACACTAATATAACAATAATAATATATATTATAATACCTATATTGTATATTTTTAATTTATGTTACATTTTTATGAATTTCTATTATTTAATGTTAAAGAAAGCATATAGGTACCTACTAAACAAAATACATATTACGTTCATATTTATTACTGTATTATTGTTTTATTTTAAAATAGCAATTAATTAAATAACGTAAAATTGATCCAGCTCCTAAAATTGTGTTCTGTAGTATGACACACACTGTGTAGAATGAAATGTTTAATGTGAAGTTGTAAATTAACGAGTGTATTCATCAAATATCATTATAATATTGACGAGAAAAACAGAAAATCTTGTAAGATCGGAGTACTCCTTCTGGTAGAAATTTTGTACTCAGTCATAGAAAAAAAAACACATCATTGTAAAACCAATATAATTCAATGTTTCGCTAAGAATCTAAAAGGTCATTCTAACAAAAGATGGATTAAATGTGTAGTACGAAAATCAGAATATTTCAGGAGCTGAATTGAGATTCATATATTTTATATATACATCGTCATTTTATGAGCATGCTCATCCCACTTTTATAACTAAATATTTTTAATTTGTTTGATTTTCAAAAAAAGAAAAAGTTTTAATAATATTAAATAACCAAAAAAAAAAAAAATATGTACGTATTATTATTATTATTCAGTATTATGATGAAGTAAAACATAATAGTTTTAATTATATTTTAAATATACAAACAGATTTACCAATACATATTAAACTATAATACCAAATTTTCTAATAGCTGTTTTAATAATATTATTATGTTATTAGTCATCGTTTAATAATTTGTTTCTTGGTGTGAGTATATTCTATGTACCTACTGTATATTTATTAGTTTTCAATTTTTTATTATTTATTTGTAACCTGATGATGACTTATGATCGAAACTGGTTATAACTTATAATCTGTTTTTGAATACGTTCGGCACGTATTCTTTTTTTGTAAATAATTTTTTATAATATATAATTTATTTTTATAAGAGTACCTATTATATATTTTGAATTAATTAATTATTTATATTTTAATTTCAAATGTAACTTGTAATGAGTTCACAAATTGGATACCAGTAAGTATAATAAGTATTAAGGATTTTGTAATTTTATTATACTGCGAATACCGTAGATATATTATGTTGCAATATACCATGAAAACAAACACTAAATATGGTAGATGGCGCTATCGACCGATCTGATTATTATGCTCCATATAAATTTAAATACATGTTCACACTAAATTGTGAACTATACTTTTGAATAATACGATCAATATAAATATTTATTATAATTAATACGATATTATTAACGATATCTGTGATCTATTAATTTGTGACAGGAGAAATATTTATCTTGGGTGATGGGCGTATACATATTGATCGCCTCCTCACATCATACTGCTGTCGTTTTCTTTATTACTTTGTGTTCAAAGTCGAGTACGGCATCGCTTCTCGGCCTATCGGCTAAGATCAATGATAGTATCTGTTCTTATCAGCTTAACATCTGGTACGTTTCTCACGGAGAAACTTTTCGAATGTTAAACTAATTTTTAAAAATCATGGTGGAGATTATTGGGGCTTGCCCCTGCTCCACCGTGGGTTGACCCGGTATAGCAGTATCACCGGGATTGGCCCCTATATCTACAGAATTTTGCTTTATTATTGCACGTAATGTACTAAATTTGGAAGTTTTGTACGTATATGTTACAGACACTATCATGTTCGTCAGAGCCCAACTTAGGAATTTTGGGGCCCAGATCTAATTTTATGATGGGTCCCCAAAATTAATTATCTAAATTCCAAATTATCAATTTAAATTATAAATGCAGTCTTTTTGCTACATGGATTTTTCATATTCAATTTATTTAAAAATATTAGGAATAAATAAATTATACCATAAGTCTATAAGTAATTATTTAATTACGATTAATATAAATAAAACGATGGCGAAATTTTTTTGGATCCATATTCTGAAAAAATTCTGTTCCTTTTAAGCAGCATAATTCTATAAAAGTGTTGTTTAACACTAATGGCCACATTCCTGGATCTTGATATAATTCAATATCGAATTCAAAAGTATGAACATTCGAATTAAAATTAATTGTAATCACTGCATTTTCTATTGTAGAACAATTTTCAACATTATTTTCAGAAAAATTAAAAGCATCAGATTTTGAAATCACTATTGTATTGGGCATGACACTATTACTATAATTTTTCATGTTTTCAACATGAACATAATTATTATTTAGAACCATTATGTTTTAACATTATGCCGTATGGCATACACGTATATTGTGATAATAAATTGGCGGAAGTCTATATGATCACCAAATATTATCAATAAAAATACGGTTAATGGTTAATGGTTATTGGTAATTTTAATTTTTAATCCATAATTTTTGTTCAATATTGAGGTTTTGTTATAAAATAGTTATAAACAAATAACAACACTAAAAATAAATAGTTCTATAATCACACTGCAGTTTGCAAGTACCTGCGATATTGGGATATTGAATTTGGATTTTGGATATAATTTTTTTTTAACTTAAGAAAATCTATTGGGGAAATTGTCCTTTTTCTGCCCCCCCTTGTGGGCGGCCATGCTACAATTGGTATATAGTTTAACAGACACTATTTAGTTATTATTTCTATACCAGACTTGAATATAATGACTAGAGATCGGATGTTTATGACTGCATATTTTTTTAGTGCAGTCATATTTATACCTAAATACGTAAATTCGATTTATGGAATCTAGATTTCAAATCTGTAAACTTCTTTTGCATATTTTTGCATATTTGACATTTTTGAGCATATATTTTCATATAATGATTATTTCTAGTTTAATTAGTATATTATTTATAAATATAATATATTAATATATTAAAAATGTTCCATTTCATTATTATCTTAAACGCGAGGGGTTTTACCTAGTAGCAGATAACTGTAAAGTGAAATACGGCGTGGTGGCGGTGGCGGCAGCGAAAAACTAATACCTAGTACCTATAGTAAGTACTAAGTAGTAATTGTATTCCAAAGTCCAAACTCTATCGCCGTTGGTTATTTGATAACAAACAACTGACTGCTATTTTTGTTGACATTCAATTTTGGTGCAGTTTGCCGCGTATACAATTTATCCGATTTACATTTTTCAGGTAATCTAAAACATTCGGGACAATTGGCGAACACCGAACATTTTAAATTATATTTTGTCAAATCTTCTGTTTTAAAACATTTTTTTTTTTTTACATTTTATATAGGTACCTGTATATTTTTAATATATGGACTTAAATGCATATTTTAAATTATATATAATAGGCACATTCTAAATAAATATTTACTTTTTTTTTTTTTTGGCATATTTATGTTGAACAAATAGCATATTTAATCAATTTTATGGCTTATAATTGCATATTTTGATATTCTAAAATGCATATTTTAATAAATTTTTGGTCATTAACATCCGAGCTCTAAATTAATGACATATTATGACGTATATAGATATAGCTAGTGTACACATTGATCAATTTAAATATCTAAATGAATGAGTGTGGTAAATGGTCATACATGCTGTATTGTCACTACGATGTATACTTATTGTCTTTGGTATATGCATTTTTTTTTTTTTTTTCATCGTTGCACTATAACATTATTTCGTTTTCATTGGTTCATACATCCATACAGTATACATAATAATACCAACAACAATGATTTAATATAGGTACCTCGTGTTTGGTTTTGAGCGAAAAAAACGATCTTTCTCTCTAAGCTCTCCCAAGAATCTCAACCCTGCGGAATATACGTAAATATAGTCACACACCGACGTGCAACGTGCGTCGTACGATTGGTCGACTACCGGACGCCTTTCCAAGCATCAGTCCCGCCCTTACTGGGACCGGCGTTTCGCCAAGGACTTGCGTGCGTAGGTCGTACGAAAACGCTACACGCCGACGGACGTCAGTTTTTCCGGGTAACTCGCGTTTTGATAAATTCTATTCGATCGCGTATGATTAATTGTTTTTTTTAAATTTTTTATTTATTTTTTTATTTAATAATTCACTTTTTTTTTTTTTTTAGTAAATTTGACTTGATCGTCATCTATTCGAAGGATATTTAAAAAAGATATACCTATATATTATATTATAGTTACTAGTATATATATATATATATATATAGGTGTACAGTAATATAGCTTTTGATTTAAATAAATTATGATTAACAGCCCGTGTGAGCAGCCGGTGGACGAACCAGTAGATCATCCTAAAATATTGTCCTCTGTAAGTATATATACATGTTTTTTTAACAAAAAATTATTTTCATAAAAAAATATTGATATTACCAGTGGTGTATTGTTAAAAAAAATTAAGTCTCAAAAAATAATTTTCGCTTCACTCGAAAATCATTCAGCCCATCATGTTTCAAATATACAACTTTCAACTTTCAAACTTTCTAACTACATTCAAAGCGGAACGAAGAGGCTATTAACTTCACAAATGTGTTATTTTTCTGTGAGCTCCTTTTGGATAGAAGGAATCGAGTAAGCGTTTTGGGCCAAAGAGGTTACTTGATAGAATTTCCATTTTAGTTGGTACTTTAAATAGGTAATTTTTTCCAGTATAGATTTCTTAAGTGTAACTTAAACCGAAAATTGTTATAAATTCTATAGTTAAAATCCCAGAAACTTGTTATTTACAATGATTATTTACTATAGCATTATATAACTATACATAGGTACTACTATATATACTCGTATATATAGTTAATAGCTATACATTGTTGAAATATCAAAACATTACTTTCAGTAATTTTATTTTTATATAATTTTCAAGTATGATTGTTATGCATGTATAATGTAGGTATATACGTACACTTTATGGATATGAGTCATAATAATAATAATAATAATAGTAATAATATAATAATCTTATTAATTATTGTATATAATGGGTTTTTTTATATGTGTTAAGTAATTATTTAATTACTTATTATAATAAATTATATGATACATAAATAATATGATGATAATATATGTAATATAAATATTATTGAAAAAGTATATAAAAAAAAAACTTTTATGTAAATCGTACGTAACATTGAAACTATTAAAAGTAAAAACAGCAAATAGAGTATGCGGCGTATTCCCAGTATACGCCCAAATATACCACTGGATATTACCACTTATATTTGAGGTTTTATACACATATGGATTATGAGATGGTATCCTTATAAATTTTGTTAATATAATCTATTAATTAATTTATTATTAATAAACATGGCAGATGCCCAAAAGATAATATATGATATAGTTGATGTGCACAAAAAGTATGTATTAAGTTCAGTTTCGAAAAAAATAGTATAAAAGCACTAAAAAATAATTTAGGCGTTAGATATACCTATCTGTACTGAGGAATGTCCACTGATAAGAAATCGTTAAAATATAGTTAAATATTTAAAAAAAAATAATTAATTAATTTAAAAAATGTAATACTCTTATAAAAATAAAAATAAATATATATATTAATTGTACCATATAATTTTGAATTATTTACTGCAGTAATGATCTCTGTAGTTTCACTGTTATAAAAAAATCATATGTTTTATAATATTTTGGCTTTAGATGTGTAAGTGTCACATTTTGATTTTGATTCAGTAGTCTAGTAGAAGTAGTATTTGGAAATTATATTATATTAACATTTTTTATTGTTAAAAAAATTATACCTTTACCTAACCAAATCTATATTATTTGAAACTGGCCGTAAAATATCAAATGGATATATTTATTATCAGTAGTACAATAATTATTGCTAAATAAATTTAAGGATAGTGGGTACATTTCTAAATATTTATGATTAGGTATAGGATATAAAAAAAGATTTTCTCGCTCTGCTTAAAAATGAATCTATTATATAATTATTTACGATTTTTAAATATGAGTTGTAAATTTTTCATTCCTTATTCAATATTGTATATTTTTTAAATACATCCAATTTCTTTTTTTTTTAATTTTAATATTGCTAACGAAATTATTTAATATAATCGTATTTTAAAATTTTAATCATAGAATTTTCTTTAGATATATATGTCATGAATCAAAACTATATAAATATATATATAATAATATAATAAATAATAAACCTACCATTTATTATTGTTTTTATTATTGATATAATTATTTATGGTAAAAAACATTAGATATATATATAACTCTAATTATATATACGGTTCACTAAAATTAATATTAAAATATTAAAATTAATATATTTAAAAATTAAATTAAATAATTTCATATTATATTTCTGTTATGTAATAATCATAATATGTGGTATCAGGGGTGAATAAAGCATAAGGGAGAGTTTTGGGAGCTGAAACCCCTTTTTTCTTCAGTGAAAATGAAAAAATGTATGACATGACTTTATTGTAAGATAAAAAACTAGACAAAATAAAGCAGGAAGATTAGGTACATCTAATTTATATATAGATATGTAAAATACATATTTTGTAGCTAGATTTTATTGTACAATTATGGAATAGCAGAAATGATTAATTTAAAATAAATTAAAAGGCAAAAATGTTTTTAAATAAAAAAAAATCACATACATGATGTACAATGTAAGAGAAGTAACTTTTACAATTTTTTTTAAAGTTTTATACAGTTAAAGCTGTATTACGTAATTTATAACGAATAACAAGAATACAATTCATGAATTTGTATAGGTACCTAAAAGTAATATTAAAACAGACAAATACACACGAGAATTTGCATAACATACCTAGCTCATAGGTATATTTTTTAATTTAGTAAATTATTTTATTTATATTTAGCAATTTACAAAATAATTCATTAATAATTAAACAAACTATATAAACAATTTATCTCTAAAATATATAATTATATATACATGGTTACTATGTAATATGATTTGACTAAACAAAAACAAAATACATAATACAAAATTACACCTACCGACATTTTTTTTTGCGTTAAAATGCAATATATTATATTAGTTATATAATTTTTTGAGTTATACTGTATATTTTAACCCTTTAATTTAGATTGGTAAATGCACAGGACAAAGTAAACACAATTAATTTGCACAAAAACTCATTTTCATTGAATGTCCGGAAAATTATTATTAATCCTATACATTTTAATTTTTTTAAATTCAAATAACTTAAAATACTAACATATTATATGTATTGTGTATATAAAGTATATAAAGAAATGCAATTTGTTAACCGTACACTTTTACTTTATTTGGATAATACTCATATCACTCGTATCAACCCTTGTTTTATCTTTGGCTGTTATTAACTATTATTTCGACTATTATTATGAATACGAGCATATTTGAGTATAATTGTATGTAGTTTTACAAGACTCTTTAATGTTGGATATTGTTTGATGATATTATATAGTTTTAATACTCGTACATCCGTTGATTTGATTTCTTGCAAGTTGCAGGAGCCTGTTATTTAAACTTCGAACATAATATTAGCAAATATTCTTTCTTCGTTAGGTAGCTACCTATATATTGAATTTAAGTATGTTATATGATTACCTACTACCTATAAACTATATAATATAGGGATTAGTGATCTCTTCACTTCTATACATTAATGTAATAATAATAATATGTTTTTGGACTAACTTTTAGTTTTTCTATATTTTTTGAATCGTACGGTATTAGATTTTCTATACATTTCTACAGTAATTTTCTTCTTATGTTTTTTTAGTGATTAGTATATCATATCATAGATAATAATGGAGGGTAAATAATATTGTACTGTATAATTTGTTGTCATCTGAAATTTTATTCGATACTTGGAGTATGCCGATATGGGATAGGATCCACACAAAGTTAATATAAAATAAGCTTTGTTATATTTTTATATTGAAGTCCAAATGTTATATATATATTATTATATTAGTTAGTTTAGTTAGTTTTTTGAAATTTTTGTTATATATTTTGTTCAATATTGATTTCTGTTTTCACACAGCTATTTTTTCGCATACGCCTCTGCAGAAAAAAATACTGGAATATAGGAGGGCGATAATGTTATATTTATATATTTGTTGGTTATTATTATTACTTACTTCATGTTTGTTACCTTAAAGACTACTCCTTCAGATGTTTCAAACGTGTTAATGTAATTTTGCATAAATTACTTATAGGTACTTGTCATTAAAATTTTCTAATACCTATGAAGAAGATTTAATACACCTAATGAGCTTCTGTGTCTATTTTGTTTAATAAAATAAGGGAGGTGTCTATTTTTATTTTGCATTTGGAAGCCAAAGAATGATAATGAATTTTGAAATTTGATCATGTATAACCTCCAAACAACACACTACTAACTCTTAACTAGATTTTAAGAACATTATATAACAACTAATCTTGGCATTGTCACTAGGGCCGGCCGGAAAGAGGATCTAGTGGGACCCCTTATTTTGGAAATAAGTTAGCACAGAAAAAAGTTGTTGAATGTTTTGTTGCTTATTTACGTTTTTAAAGAAGTATTTTGTCGGAAAGCTATAAAATAGTCGCAGAAGAAAATTCACGATTTTTTTTTGGGAAAATAAGTCGGCAAAATTACTCCAACGTTCCCTACCCACAAATAATTTTTAGCACCGACACTGATTCTTTAAAAAAAAAAAAAAAAAAATGATTAAAACAAGTTAATCTAATGGAAAAATGTAAACCGCCGCCGCCGTTAAAAAATAAATATCGACAGAAGTGCAAACATCGTCGAATGACGGCGGAAATGCTCGGTGGAAATGGTTTTCCGACGACGTTATTAGTTACTATACCGTACCGTATACTGCGCGTCGGGAAAAATAAATGACTTTTCGAATACCAAATGAACGCACAAACCGAATTAGAAGTCGTCGCATGTCGTCGTTTGCGCGCATAGAAAGACTTCGCGCCGAAAGACAGCTTACAGCATCAGATGCTTCGGTCGCGAGTTCACCCGCGATAATGCAATTTTACCGCGGCGGTTTCCCCGTTTGTGTTCATTTCCGGACTGCGGTGTTTCCGGCCGTTGATGCAGCAGCCACCTGCATACGGCAACTCCATCGACGACTTATTTTTGAATCGCGTAATATACCATAATTTTATTTTTTACCCCATATATATATCTATGTATTTTCAAATTTTTCAGGAGAGTTAATAACGTTTTATAGTATCTATTGATTCGTATCGATTTAGAACCGTTACATATAATTTTCTGTGACTCATTCACTAATCACACGAATCAACTCGTCGTTCTAATACAAAAATATATTGAAAAAACAAATTTAGAAAATTGCAAGACATTAAAAATTAGGTAGTATACTATATTTCAAAGAATGATTTAGAACTTTTTTCATAAATCAATAAAGTCATAAAGCATATCGCGAGCTTAGCTCTAAATCTATATAGGTAGATACACATTCAGGACCATAATGATGAGCAGAGCTCGTAAGTTCATGCACTAAAAAACGCATAAATAAGCATGCAATAATTTACTATAATTTGGAAAAATATGCGTTAAACTAGTTTAAGTGCAACACTTGCTGGACGCAACTCCTATTGTAAGTGCAACTTCTTTTATGTGAGACTATTTGTAAGTTCAACACGTTTTAAGTGCGGAATCTTAAATTTGAAACTCCGAAGGAGTGTGACACCTTGTAAGTTTAAATTTATTGAGTAAAACACGTTATTAGTAGAATTACTTTTGCAATTCGTATACATCGGTTATGTATTTTATCGGAAATTATATTAATTTTAAACATATTTCGCTAACGGCGGACACTGGCGTTCGCTTTTTAGAAGATAGTCGTTCACTCCTAAAGTGTTTCCGACGAATAGGCTGACAAAATAAGTAATCCGAAAATTGATCGAACTTACTATTTTCGGATTTTTATAAAAACTCGAACTTCGCAACGCTCGATTCTCGCCTGAATGTAACAAGTTTTACTTAACCTCAATATAAATTTAATCAAAATTTAAAAAAATATTTATCGTTAAGTATAATATTAGTATAAAATAAAAAAAGTATAATATAATATAGTAGCTATTTACTCTGTAAAGAATACTCCTATCAAGAAGTCGCTCGAAGTTTTCGTTTTCGAAATTTTATATACATAACCATTGTCGTCACATCGATATGTTCGAAAGTTCGATTAAACGTCGTATATATAATAAAAGTTTACCCGAATGTATCAATATAAATTTAATTCAAATTGTGAAATATACTACGGAAGTCCTACGATTTTAAATTCATTACTATGAGATATAAAAACTATAGTATATATATTTTTAACAGACTTAAACACTTAGTACGGCTCGTCATAGGGTATTATATAATGCATAATTTAATTATATTAAATAGGTAGATAGGTACAAAATTTAATTCAAACAAATGAAAAAAAAAAAATTATAAAAATATATGATTTCGGATATCGGATGAAAAAAAGTCGCAAAAATAAATATAGACAGAGTGGGATTCGAACCGGCGTCTCCGTATTCAAAGTTCATTCCCGTTTTGTTTAAGCTACGGAATCGATGATAAAGTGATCGAAATTTCTCGTTTTTAAACCGTTCTGATAACGGACGACACCGTTAGGTATATCGACAGATAATAATATATACGCGTATTTGGAACGGTGCGGGACGGGAACGATCGCCAGAAAAAAAAAAACGCTTATAAAATTCAAAATACACGAATTTGCTCAGAAGTGGACGCACTTTAATACAAAATAATGAATGAGAAAAACGGGGGGAAAAAAACTTTGAAAAAATGTAAAAAAAGATCATCACACCAAGTCGCTCGCCCGAGCTTTTGTCGGTCAGAACGACGGCGCCGTGTACCATATACATTTATGTATCTGCAGTGCTCGAATTGGGGGGGGGGAGGTGCGCATGGGGACGGAGCTTCCCTACTATTTTGAAATATTTTTACACCTTCCCCACTAATTATATTTTACAGTATACGAGTTATATAGTTTGGGAGGACGCATATTTTTTAAAAGCCTGATAATAGTACCTTTACTTCTATTTTTGTATACCATTGTATACTTCTGCCTATAACGGGGGAATGGGAATCGAACATGGGATTCTACGCATGTAAACACTAATTCTTATCGAACGACCTGACTAGCCGAAATGAATAATCGTACGAAACGCTAGCCTAAATAAATACTATAAGCAACACGGGCGGCTCAACGTCGTAACAATACGACGGGGCGATAACGAACGGCGAGTCGGGAAACGCGTTTTTCTTCTTCAAGGCGTCGAAAGCTCGGAAAACGCAGAGGAACGAAAGGCGTAAAAATGTCAAAACGACCGGAAAAGAGTTCGAAAACGGTAACGGTGTATAGGAACACGCGTCGAGTGGCGGCGAAAACGGGCCGGGGAATTAAATTTCTATAAGAGGTTTTTCTCATGGAAAAAACGGATAAAAAAAGTTAGCATTTCATATATAAGAATATGTACTAAATATATTAAAACATGTAATAACCATTTTTTTTCTTGCATCTCCTTCGTGCATGGTTGGTATTACATACTATATGTACTGACAATTATTAAAAGTCCAGACAATTTGATTTATAGACAATAGTATAAAGTATACTTAATAAATATAGGTTCAAAAAAGTATCAATGTATACTTGTGCTTTGCAAACAGTTAAATACCAAGTTCTTATAAATATTTTAATTAATAATGAGTATTGATAATTGGCTTAGATTCTAACTATTCACTGTGTTAGAACATGACAAAAGTGAGTATACTTATAGGTACTTATATATTTACAAATAATGTACAATTCCATCTATTTATTACATACGAATTTTAATGTCATAGATATTTAAAAGTCTAGAAGAAGTTATTGAACTTTTAAAAAAATCTTTGTTTGAGTTATATTTGAGTCGTTGAGTCTTATTGATATCGCTAGCATATTACGAAGAGATATTCAAATAGTTCAAACAATTCATAAGCTGTGTATATTTTTACCATTCAGAATTACTTTTTTTTAAAAAGTATTTATAAATTTATGAACATTTTCATTTTTTTAGACAAAATTTAACTTAGTTTATGTATTATAGTATAAAATTAACTAGAAGTTAATTTTTCAATTACATAAGAGAGTTAGTTTATTAAGTTAGATGTTAATACCAAAAAATATTAACCTGTTAATTAACTTAACTTTTAACTTAATTTTGATATTTAACACGTTAATGTACAGCCTTGTCGTATTGTATAGGTACCTACTGTAGGATATGTAGAAGATAAACCGTATAATATGGATTCAAAAGGTACAAAAGGTTAAACATACATTTCGTTTAAATAAACATTTTATAATCTTCGCGCTAGTCGTTAATATACCAACTATATGTTCAGATGTTTTAAAATATATTCGCATATTCAACGACAATGTTTGTCGGCATATAAAATAATAATATTATCGATATTTTTTCTAGTTTAACCACCGAAATTCATCGTACACAGAAATAATTGAAAACGGTGTAATAGAAATCGACAAGCGAAATGGAATATTTGACGTTCCTCAACAAACGGGTAAGAATAATACTTATATTAAATTACATACATTTTTTCTCCAATTAACACGTTTTTAATATATAGATAACGTTTACGTACATTTATCAAGTAAACCTATTAGCCAAATGATAGAAAATTGGAACCAAGAAGGTAAGAATATAAACATTAATTAATTTTATATGGTTTTATTTTTCTTAGCATTTAATACTTTTCACAATCCGCATAAATCTAAGACTGATTAATTTATTTATAAACTCTAATAATAATAAACTCTTACACAGGTACAACTAAAGGCACATATAACTATGAAGTCTATGTTATATAATTCCTATTAGATCTTTTGTACATGTATTATAATTATATTGTATACTAAATCAAATTAACATATCCAAAGTAAAAAAAAAAAATTAATTCCATTATGACTTATTTGTGTGTTATACACTTATACTCTATACTTCGGAATTAATCATTTTCAGTTACGAAAGTTATAACTTTGTTTATGCAGAAACAGGCTATTATTTTAAGGGACGAATAAAATTTATATTACAATGTCTGAACGATATAAGTACACGTCATTCAGTGACGACGAATCTGATGAAAAGTCTTTGAAAGAGACACTGCGGTATCTCGCTGGGAATATTCTTGCGGGGGGTAAATCGTTTTCATTTTTTATTGTATTTTAGATTTTCGATTAAAGGGGACTTTGATCATATCACATACAAGCATGACATATGTCGATAATATCATAAGAAATCAGAAATAATTTAATGTACGTAAAGAAAATGCGGATCCATTTTTACGCGAGTTTCTTCAACGTGTGTGTTTTATTTTTTGGTACAATATAAGACTATATAATCATAAACGTAACTTTGGACTTTCTTAGGAAAGGAAAAATTAATTCTTTTTCTAACCCTCCCACCATCAAAGTAAATAATAATAATTCTGACTATATATAAAAAGTAAAAATTTCTCTTAGTTTTGTAACATCTCTAAAAACTCTATATATATATATATCATGAAAAAACGTAATATCTTAAAATTTTGTACAAACATCAAATATGTGTATACTGTATATAACATATATAAATAAACAATTTTTAAATTAGGAGATAGATAAATAAAATACGTGACTGAAAAGACTACAAAAACTTTATAAATAAAACTCAATAAAAATAAATAACATTTTTAACTTACAAAAATATTACAAAACATATTGGTCAATTATAGATTCTGACTAGAGAGAGGAATCTCATAGTTCTACAATAATATAGAAGGAATTTAAAGGATAATATATAGGTACGCGTTCTTTTTTATAAATTTTCGGTAATTCAGAAAAAAAACTGGAAATTAAAAAAAAAATTTTGTAATTATATTGACACATTTTTAGATAGATGACATTAAATATGAGTTTTTGGGTACCTACAGAGCTTTCTGAAAAAAATAAATTTTAGTTGATACTTTAAATAGATGGTTTTTCGATTTCTAAAGTAATTTTCTAAATTTTGAATAAAAACTACGGAAAACAATGGGAAATTATTATAGACATAAATCAGGAAATAATACTACCAACTTCGCTTACAATTGTTTTTTGAATTAAATATTTCAAATAGGTCCTAACAGATAATTGCTACAAATGTATACAAGATATAACAAATTTTAAAACCAATTTCCAAAATATCAAGGGGGCATTTATCTTCTAAATTTTACTAGAGGGGGCAGCTGCCCCCTTTTGTTCCCCCCAGTTTACCCCTTTGTATACAAGTACACTTATACATCAGTTACCAACTTTATTATACCTTTGTGTAACTACATTTTTATTTTGAGTTCTATAATTTAAAATATATACTATTATTATTCAGATATTAATAGGTACTATACGTATATCCTATATTATATCGACACGAACTTCAATGTTTTTACATAATCGTATCGTATAATACCATATTTTTTGGAACTAATTAGGAGTAAAAAGTAAATACCGTTATAAATAAATTAGTATAATGTGATGACAATTTTAATAACATCTTTAATAACTAATAAAAATATACATTTTAAATATATTTTTATAATATAGTACATTATTATGTATATAAAACGGTATAGTATTAAAATTACCATAAACGAGGTATATTATTTTATAAGTCAAGCAACATGACGATGATGATTTCAAACAATAACGTGAATCATAGTATACGACTTTTATAATGCTATCAAAAAAAAAAAAAAAGAATCAATATAAATGTAGGCATTCTCTGCAAATATTCCACGCAAAAGCGCATCGAATAATCTCCTAACTGATCATTTTGTTATATTTTTGGTCACGGTTGCCGCTTGCCGTATATTTGTTGTAATGAAGGGGTAAGGTCGTCCCTTGAAAAATCAAACAAATTAGACCAATGCCCTTGGTATAATTCGCAGTCAGATTTATGAGTTGGAAAACATATATATATATATATATATATATATATGTATAATATAATCAGGCAGCTGCATGCGACGAGGGCTTTTTGATATTGAAAATTCTGTAATCATTTATATCACGTAAACGCTCACTTGGAATCGTATAATACGATATTTCGGTACAAAAACGAAACGAGTTATATTCTTAATTGAAATGTTTATTCAGAACTAATTTACGCACTATATATATATTTGTAGGCTTAGGTATACACGTATATACCTATTATTGTTACATTTATGGATGATAAAAAATTAATATAGATTTTATAGATTACTAATCGGAAATCATCGTCTCTGAAATATTTTATAAAAAAATGTTAATCATATTCATTATGCATTAACCTTACAGTTTAAAATGTATCATGATTGTTTTAGATCGCATGGTGTACCAACAAAATTCAATGAAATCCGAATCAAGATCACCAGACTGTTGTGGTAGGTCCACGCGGTATTTCACTGATCATTACTATCCTGCACATTCACCAACGAACTTCAGGTGAAATATATATATTTAAGTTTTGATTTTAAAATATTAAATAGATATTTTAGTTGTAAATACAGTGGAAAATATTGGGCATGACCCGTTCGCGTCAAATATCCGTTAACGATTTTGAATACTATAATAGTCCGTTCACGGTAACAAAAAGTGTGTTTGAATCATTTTTGGACCATATAGAGCCATTATTCATACCTAAAAACGTTTTACTTTAAGTGCTAATATTCTTAATTCGTTAGTTTTTTAAATTTGACATTTACAATTATACACACAAAAAAAAATACTATATAATATTGAAATAACATTATTATTTATTATTAATAAATGAAACATTTTAAATAATATTATACTAAATAAATAAAATAGACTGTATGCTAAATGCTAATACATATTTGAACTAAAATATTAGACACTGCAGGGAAAGGTTTTCAGGTACATTTGGCACAGTATAATTGTACATGCGGTTTGGACCATATTATCATGTTAGTGGAACCGGAAATTTTCGTCAGATATTTGGAAGATTATTATATAGTTAACAGTAGGTATACTGTAATCCAGAAATACCGTTTTTAATATTATGATTTTTCGGAGGGTGACTTGTTGATATATTATAATATAGGAAATATATAGAGTTCGCTTGCGGTCTGTATTTTCAATCAATACGTTTTGAACGGCGATTTATTAATATAAAATGTACACGTATAATATATGTATAGTCATGTATTATTTTAGTATTATCAATATTTAATATATATACGACTAAAGTTAATCTAGATTACATGTCCCTAGTAATTATAAGAATCAAAATTATTTTGTATGACTTCTAATATATTATAAATTATAATATACCGTAAAACTGTGAAGAAATTTGGAATAGTTTGAATCGTCGGTTGAAGAATTACTAATTGTAATGTCATATTATATTGTATATACATTATTTGAAATAATTAAGCCCATAAATAGGGCGCGCCCCCACCGCCGTGTTTTCAATTTTTAATACAAAGGGTTAAACGGTCTCTCGTCATAAGCTACTTGGACCCTTTCCATTCCCTTAAATTATTAACCTGATAATTATTTACGGGCTTCTCGTCTGTTGGCTTTTCAAAAGATTATTTAAAACCCACATCGACCTGCGAACCTCTCAGAAGAGTGTAATCCTCTTTCTGCAGTTTCTATTTCGGCATATTATATACCTACCAGTTATATTATATGCGTTATTACAATATTCGTATTAATATGTATCGGAAAACGTCTTGCGAGACTTGTTCGCCATATATTCAATGTAATATCTATCGATAGACGTTTAATTATAAATAGGTAATGTTTTTTCCAGAAGTCTGACCACAAGAAACTTATACTACGATTATTACGATTCGCCAATGATGACGCACAAGAAAGACCAGGAGTCCAAGTATTACGGACAAGACGCAAACGGAAACACCGCTAGATATTCGACACAAGGTAACCCATCATCAAAAATAGACAATTAATTATTATATTTAATTAGAAATTATAAAAGTCAAGAATACAAAGAAACTTAAAGATAAATAGTAGTTTTAAATATTAATCATTAATCAAATATATTATATATTACATTCGAGTGGTAAATACTTTGGTTTGTTTGCGTGTTTGTATTGTATATATTGTGCGCATTTTATGTATAAAATGTCGAATAGTATAATATAGGTATATTATTTACTTTTAATAAAATTCACGAATTATCTGCACAATGTCAAAAAAGGAATTATTTCATCCATAATAAACAAAAACAATAAATACTAATAAACTAATAAATATAAATATAATACACTCTATACGGTTACAAAGTAGGTAGGTACCTTACCTACAAATATAAATACATTTTACATAGTCACATAAGTACCTATACAAAAAATTAAAAAAAAACGGTTTATTAGTATATTTTTTCAATATTTTATTCTTTATACTGCAGGGGTCTCCAAAGTTTTTTATTCGATGGCTATATGAAAAATTAAACGCACTTAGCGGGCCAAAAGTATATAAACACAAATTATTTTTAATTTTACAGAAATATAATATATATGTACAAGAATTAAAAAATATTTATAATTTTTGATTACCTAACAATTTTGCATAGTTTGTGCTTACAAAAAAGATAATTTCCAAATCCATTCACAATCTGATAGGTAAAAAAAAAAAACATTGGTCGATTCTTTTCAATTAAAAATTTCAACTTCATTTCTTATCTCAAAAAATTGTGATAAAAAACATGGCTGAGCCATCGAACTGCTCTAAAATATGGTAGGTATATTTGGGTAATCTGTTTCTAATTATTTAAAAAAAATTTAAAACTAACGATGCTATAGTGAGATATTACACATATTTTTAGATTTTTTATCGTCCATTAGGATACCAGTTAAAACCTGTTCGCGGGCCGTAGTTTGGAAACCCCTACTTTATAGGTATAGAGTACAGATATCACAAGTATTTATAATAACTCAATATATGTAATTTTCGTTTTAAAAACAAAATATAGTGATGATTAAAGACGTTCCATGTAAAGCTTTGATTTAGAATTTAGAATTTTTACTGTTAAAAGAATAAGACATAGGAACGTCGTCAAAAAGTCTAATAAAAATGCTCGTCACGCTGTCGATCTCTTATCGATATGCGTTATTATAATTTATAACAATGAGGAAAATCTAAAAAACTAATTGAATATAAATATAAAACGCCCGACGGTGGTCGTGTCATCATCAGATGTAAATCCCGATGGAAAAAAAAACATTCCGGACACGTACACCGCTACTGATTTGCCCCCAATATATTCAACGAAAACAAGCGGTTCAATTTTCACCTAGTAATTTTGTTTCCCCTTGCTCGTGCGTTTAAGAATCAACAAAATTAAATTTAAAAAATATCAGAACACTTGAAAATGTATAAGCCTTATTGATCAAACTCAAAAGTGCACGTATTAAATAACATGGGGATTGGGTGCGTCTACCATATTTAATTTGGAATAATAATATTTATAAATTATATTATAATATAATATAAAATATATAGACTGCTCCACGAGGATTTATCTATACTCATTGTAATTTTTCATAAATAAAAAAATATCTTAGCTGAACGACAGACTAGATTATTTACGTTAAAACACATTTAAAATAAATCTAAACAATTATTTTTATTATTCATTTTTTAGATATATAAAATGTAAAGAGTTGCTTTTTTTGAATATGCTAATGAAATATAATTTCTTATAATTTCATAAAAATAGTAATTTTATTGATTTATTGAAGTTTGACTGCAGAATATTATATATGATATAATATAAACACGTGACATCATTTCGATTCATTACAAATTTAATAATCTATTATTTTTCATTAAATTAGAAAATTCTTAATAGTTCTTACGATCTTAGTGAAGTGCCCGTTGAAATTTTTAGAAAATTATTTTCTTTAAATTGGCCATCTTAAATGTTAAATAATTTTAATCAAAGTTGTCTAGATACAGACTAATGGTGGAAGGACAATGCATCAAACATTGATAATATTTTCTTTAGACCGATTATTTTTTAGAATATTTTTACCCCTGAATATTTTATTGTTTGGACAAGTTAGCATACTACAAAATTGAGGATTTTACTGTTCCTACCATTTTTGGTTGCTACCACTTTTGAAAGATATAAATACTCTACAAATTCATGATAAAATATATACAGCAATATTTAAGTACATTTTTAAATTAATCTAAAAGTAGCCCCGTACCTTTACTACTTTTTACTGTTGCATAATTATGATATTTCCGTCTAATAAGCATATTAAGTTAGAAAATCGGATTTAAAATCTGAAAACAAATTTGAAATTATCGGCCTGTCTTCCAAGGACATTATTGAGGCATTTTTCTTTAACATTAAATACAGAAATATGATAAACATTTTTAAAACACGGGTTTTTAATGATAAATAACATGAACAAATTCATTTTTCATTTAAATCATCTTGATTGATACCTAGGTGGTAGAAAACTCGACGAATTCAAAACCTTATCAAAATTGATTTATTTTTATATTGATTTATTTGTCAATTTCTCAAGGTAACTAAAATTGAAATTAACTTTTAATTTTTAATTGAACTTACTAAATGTAATTTAACGAATTAAAAAAAAAAAGAAGATTAACCAGGCAAGTTAGCAATTTAGTTTGCAAATTATCGGACTAAAATCGTTGGTATATATTTATATTTAAACCTACCTAGACAATATTATATATATATATATATATAATGTGCCCAAACGTGAAGCAGTTTTTTTTTTTTATGATCTCCGAAATCGTACACCCATGTAACTCCTGATTGTACGATACCAATGCCCACGCAAAATGTACGCGTAATGCGTGTATTTTAAGAAGCGTAAGATATACGTGCTCAATCGCGTCAAAACTTTTACACGACAATAACGTCTAAAAAACATTTTATTATTTAACTATATATATATATTATATTATGTATGATATTTCTAGTCGAAGTCGACATTCGGGAAATTCGATTCGGATTACAACGTGCTTATTCCGTTGTAAAGCGACACGGTCATAATAAACGCCCTATACGCCGCTCGTATAATAATCCTGTATTTCGTCAGTAAACATGTACGCGCGTTTGGAAACCGACTTGAAACCATCGCGCGACGACGACAAGTGCAAACGCGTAATTTATGTCCGCGTGTGGCTTAACTATGTACACGAAACGTAATATTATATATAATACGAACAGTTAGTTCGGTACATTATATATATATATATATATATATATTTATTGTGGAGAAGCGCATCAAACGACCGTCCAAAGCGTATCTAATCACTTTTCGAAAAATTTTCAAAAGTCAAAACGACACAAAGCCCACACGAGTATACACACGAGCGAGTGTGAGTATAAATATATATGTGTGTGTGTGTGTGCATATAATATACTCGACATGCGGTTTTTCATCCTCGACTAATCGCCACCCTCGTGCAACTCGACCGACCCCTCTACTTTATGTATTATTTACAGTATAATAATGCGTCGTTGTTGCCGATGGATGATACATGAATTATAGCCCCTTCGTTATGGACCCATTATCACGGGACGCGTCTATTTTTTTTTTTTTTTTTTTTTCTCTCTCCGTCCGTCTTCTTTTCGAACCGACGAAATCGGTATGGGATAAACGTTTAGGTTTTCAATAATGTAACGGCAACCTTTTAGCCGGGCGAGCTCGAGCTCGGGCGCGCGCCTAGTCCCGCGGCGGCGGTGGGAGAGAGAGAGAGAGAGAGAGAGCGAAGAAGGAAAAAAAGAAGTCCGCGCGACCGTTCCCGTCGGGAGTTGGAAAAAATATACGCCATTTATATTGTATAAATCCCATTGTTGTTGCTAATAGCTTGTAAACGAAATCTGCTCGTGTTTTCTTTTCGTATAGGTATATAATGCACATTATGATGTACCAAAGCGTCTCCGACGACACGCTGCAGTGCATTCCGCCTAACGTTATGGGTTTTCAGATTATTATACATTTTTTTTTGAGAAAAAAAATTCATTTTGTTGGTCGACTCTCACAGTTATACGAGTAATACGATTTTTTTTTATTACGTATATCACACGAAACTGAACACGAAATTTTTTTTTAAAACAATACATAAAAATTAGGTCTTATACGTATATTATTTATCTCTATATAGGTATACCCAGGGCAGGGCCGTCCCGAGGGTGTTTGGGGGGGAGTCTCTCACCCCCACATCTCGGAAAGAAAAGTCAATATCTTTTTTTTTGCTTATTCATTCACGTTTATGAAGTATTTTGAACTTCAAGTCGGCATATAAATTTATTAGGATTATATTCAGCAAAATGGGAAAAAGGTCCATTACTTTTTATTTTTTTGTTTTAATTTTAAAAAATTTCATGTTTTGAAGAGGAGTATTATATCATTTTTTTTACATTTTCACCGCCTCAAAAATCTTTCTTGGGGACGGCTCTGTATTACCTACTCTATTTCTCTATATATAACAAGGGTGGCCAACGAGAAGAGACTCGCGAGCCGCAAAATATAATGAAAAATATGCTAGAACCGAGAGTAGAAAAAAGGCAAGCAACAAATACGTTAAAATTAAAAAAAAAATGTATTTTGGTTTATTGGATTTTGTTATAATTTTTCGACATTTTCGTTTTATGCGACCCAATTTTAATTGATTAATAACTATATTACACATTTACACTTACCCCAAAAATATAATTTTTAGGACGTGTTTTGTATATTAATAAAACAAAACTGAGTTACTATTACAATAAGTAATTTTATTTTTGGGGGAGGGCAAAATTGAGCTGATGACTTTTTTTTTTGCTTATTATGTACATTATACAAGAAATTTACATTTTTTTAGAACTTTGGAGGGACCATGGCCCCCTGCCCACTGATAAAATCTAACATGCCAATGTTCACACAGTTGAACGGTTTATGTAAGGTTTTAAGTAAATTTGTAATGCTCCTTGTAAAATTAGCAGTAAAAAGTTCAATGTTAAATAAATTAAAAAGGGGTTTCAGACAAATTTCCATAAGTGTCATAATGTTATCAAGTATATTTAATATACTATCACACTATCATGAAAATCTGATAGTGCGAGAATGACTATCACGCCTTATAATTCATACGTAAATGATTTTTGGAGAGTACTATCGTGACAGCTATTGTCATGCGCTACCATCACCGTGTGTACGCGGCTTTACACATTGTTTAATTGTTAGATAGTTTTTGAAGGTTAAATTAACTTATAATGCTGTAGGGTATGAACTTGGTATTACAAAGTTAAATAAGTAAAAAATAGGGCATGAGTAAATGTCATTATGTGTCCAATGACGTGCAACAAACCAATTTACCAATACCAACTACGTAAATTGTAAATTATATGATGTTTTAAAAAGTTCTGCTAATTGATTATGATTAACTTTACGTATTTGAGCTACGTCGGTTACATGTAAATATTTCTCAAATAAACACACCTATTTAAATTGTAAACTATACATTTATATACTATAAGAAACAATAAATTTCAAATATATTTTCAGTTTTATATTTTATTCGTCACATTTACATACGATGGATTTGATTAAAGTATTATTTTATTATACAATAATATGTGAGTAGGTCAAATTATATTATAAAGTAGATCTAATAAGATCAAAACTTGAACTAATTATGCATGAACCATTTTTAGGGAGAAAAAATGTATGTTTATATATATATAGGTATATCTTAGGTATATAATTTAAAATATAATATTACAAATTACCATCTACGTCAAACAATACATATTTAAATAATGGAAGAATAATATAAAATCTGGTTAAATATATGCGTATACAAAAATAAGATTAATGAATGTCTAAATTTAATATTCATTGAATAATTAAAATAAATGGAAGGGTTTATAATTTATTATATTTAAATATGAGTATCTCGTAAAATATTTAAAGAAAATGTTTTATATTCACTAATTTTGTTTTTTTTTTTAACATATTGCTTCACGAATAAAACGGTTAAACGTTTAACATTATATATTGGCAGTAGGTACCTACATTTAATTTTTATCTCGATTTAATCTTTTCAATTTCAACGTGCATTCTGTACAATGCCTAGGTATATACATAATTTTATACATTTAACAATTTATTTACATTTATTTATATTTTTATTATAAGAGTTTTATCGTTCGATAATAGTACTGGTAAAATTAATAAAAAACACGTATGTTTCAATTCAAAAGTAAAATTTAGAATTTTGATAAATGCTGCAGATTTTGGAAGAAACTAATCGAAATCAAGAAAAAAGTGTGGTGTTACTTAAATGGTTTGTTACACATTTTAAAATAGGTACAAATGTTAAGATTTTTAAAATGTTATTCATTAATTTTTCATTTTATTATTTAAAATTTTTAGTTTAGAGATTTATAAGTTCTATAATTTATTTACATCAAAATAGGAATACGAAATTGTAATTAATTGCATAATTCAATCAATAATTGATAATTTTTAGAAAACTTATTAATTTATAATATTTATTAATAGTATAAATATTTGTAAAAAAAAAACCTTGAACTTTAGTATATTAATTATTTTTTAATGATAGTATAATATAATATACCTATGTATTTATTTATAAAAACCAAATTAAAAAAAAACACGTATAATTCAAATCAAACTTTCGGATTGAATAATAATGTGTACAACAAGATAAGAGGTGCTTTTTGCGAGGACCGATATTGACGATGTGTGACTAAAAAGATAATTTTCTTTTTTTTCGATGTGCAGGTGACAGTCAGATTAAAGATAAGGTCTTTTGTCTCTCACAAGGATCCTGCGCATTGTATACCTGTAGCCTATAGGTATACATAGAATATTTTATGGTTGAAGTTTTTATTTTCGTATATGGACGTTTAAATGTAACGTACTCGTATATACGACCATAATCTGAAGACATTTTATTTGACAATGAAATTCCTTTTTTTTCCAAAAAAAATCAATTTAATTTCCCCCTCTTCTATTTAAAAAAAATATTTTTTTTTGATTTTAAAAATTGAAATTGAAATTAAATATTCGTAATAGGTACGAATGTATAATTATTTTTCTGATATTTTATACATATACTATTATGATGTCTAATTGTCATGTATTATTTTTAACCAAAATTAAAGTTAAATAATAATTAAATTAAAAAAATTTTTTTTTTTTTATAAATATTATAATTTACCTATATTATTATTATTATTATTATTATTATATTATGTATTATATTTTAAATAAATATGATTCAATAAAGTTAAATAAATAATTGAGTAAACAAGTAATAAAAATTATAATATATTATTATTAAAGAGTAATAAGTTACTATAAATATACCATTGACTTTATTAAATCTATGCTTTTATTTAAAACTAACAGATTTTTTAATGCAGCTAAGTTAAAAGTTAATTGAAATATTTAACTTGTAACTTTTAACTATTTATTTATATACTCATGTGACCTTGTATTTTAGGCTGCGGCTCGTTTGAATATATTATATAGTATGAAGGACTAAGGACATCGTTGAGAATCCATTTAAAACATTAAGATTAATCGTGTTTTCTTATACGTCAGTATTACGTGTAATTAGATGAAAAATAATAATCGTCTGGGGGGGGGGGGGGACACACGCGCAAGATCAACTGACTCGTTTATATTAATTAACGCAAATCTGACGGAGTAAAATATAAATACGCCCTCACAGATTATTTGCATTATTATTTGTATTAATGATCTTATGAAATTTCATTACGATGCGTTAAACAATTCATCATATAAATATATTTTATAATCCGCAGGTGGTTCACCGTTGTTTTTGAGTACGTCCGACGTGTTCAACTATCACTCGACGCATATGCACACACAACCACCGCTACCGTTACCTTTACCGAACAACAATAAGGACAACGGTCATCAGGACGGTAAGGATCAGTCGTGCACTCTTATATATATTATACGTTTTTCTATTCCTTAGAATAATGAAAGATATTTTGAAATTCGAGTTTTCTTACAAGTAATAATACTGTTGCAGGGGGTATTTTATTTAAGATAATAATATATATTGATGATTTAAGAATCACTTACGCACCAACTCTATAGCGGTACCTACTATAAATGTGGAAGGTATTATCTTGCTTTTATATCATAAAAATTCAATAATAGCATTAATATATTGATATACGCAATAATGCATTAGCGGAGAAAATATTTTATGTACTTCAGTCCAATACCGAACGATACGATATATTTTCTAAAGTCCAAGATACCAACTCTCAGAGGACTTTGATAAAGTAAAAATGATTTTCCATGACTTAAATATAACGCGACACAAGATGAGTTTAGAAAATGTTCGATTTTAATATTTTAATTATTTTAATGAAAACATTATACCTGCCTATATTTACAGGGTTAAAAAATATGTATGGGGCCCACCCTATACTCGTATTTTGATTTTATATTAATTATTATAAACACGTCACTGTACAGGTACACTCTGGCCAAGACCAGATCAAATAACAATAAATTATTTTAACTATTTTAATGTCATAATCATTTGTCGAACCTAAATAAATAACCAAAATTTACATGATCAATGACTAAGTACTTTATAACTACGGGTGTAACTGTTTTTGCCTATATTTTTATAATCGATATTTTAGAAAAATTTTACTTCCATAATTTTATTATTTATTAAAAATTTTACATATATTTATGCAAATTATAAATTAATTTTTATAAAGCCATATTTTCATATTATTTCTAGAGAGCAAGATGAGTCAATTCAGATGGCCTATTTTTGTATTACAAATAAAAACGACAATATACAGAAATAAAAAAAAAAAAATTCGACAATATAGTAGAGGAGAATTAATCCTGAATGAATTTACTAAATCGACGGCGTTCAATTATTATAAAATGACTAAAATCAATAACCATAATAACCTAAAATAATTAATTACTAATTATTATGTTTAACCACTTGTATTTAGTATAAACGAACACAGTCACAAATTCGAACATTTTTTAAAGTGTAATAAGCCGCTTCCTCTTGCTCTCTGCAAGGTAATACTTAATGGTTTTATAAAACTAATTTACATAAATAAATAAAACTTTCAAGTAAATACTTCGTAAAATGTTGATATTGTAATAACGTGAACGAAATTAAGAAGGCCGTTTTTGGCCGTAAATAATTCCGCTCTTTACTAGGAAATATAAACAACCTCGGGTAAATCGCAGTGGCACGTCTTATTCGTGTTAAAAGTGGTCATACGTAAGACACCTTATATTGGTGACAGTTTAGGTCGGCTTTATGGGCAAAACTATATATTAAACAGTTACGAGCCTGCGAGCTGGCGAAGAGGCTAAAACGTCAAATTCGAACAAATTAATATTAAAATGGTTTCAGGCTTAGAGAGATACTAAATTGCTCAGTAAACCATATTTATACTTATATAATATGATACGTATAAACATATTATATTGTGTAAACATGCCGTTTACGAGTTTGCGATGGTATTTATCGTACATACGAAGTATTATGTAATTTGTGTGATTTTTCGTTTATACGCACTGAGCAGCGCATAATTAATATTGTTTTTCGTATACAGGTGAAAGAATCGTTGAATCGACAGTGGCCATTTCGGGTCACGACGCCAGCGGCGGCGTAGGGTACGCGGGAAACACCACGCTGCAGCAACCCCAACGGCGGGGCGCGTTGCAGCTATGGCAGTTCCTAGTCACGTTGCTGGACGACCCGAACAACGCGTCGTGCATCGTCTGGACCGGGAGGGGCATGGAGTTTAAGCTAGTCGAACCGGAAGAGGTGTGTAATATGGACTGATTTTTTTATACATAATGTGCATACATTATGCATATACAACATATAAGTATAATATATATTCCATTAAAAATCTATACATTTATTTATGAGTTACCTATTGCAATAATAATATGAGTATATATACGATTTTTAATATATATATATATATTTTTTTTTTATATCTTTCTAACACTTGATTTGTATACGGACACAGGTGGCCAGAAGATGGGGACTGCAGAAGAACAGACCGGCCATGAACTACGACAAGTTAAGCCGATCGCTCAGATATTACTACGAGAAGGGCATCATGCAAAAAGTAGCGGGTACGTAAACTCATGATAAGGGGGCGTTCAAGTATTACGTAAGCGTCCAGGGGGAGGGGAGGTCTGTCGTGTACTTACATTTGCCGACAAGGGTCACGGGGAAGGAGGCGGGGTGACGTCAGCAGTAATAAAAAGAAAATCAAAATATGTAAAATTAAATTCAAAATATAAAACAAAATTTTTCATTTATTTTTAATTAATTTGTATAAAATTTGGAAATTTTCTATTTCTATATTTAATAGAGGGGGGTTGTCAGACATATGCTGACGTAATAAAGTAGGGGGGGGGTGGACAATTGCTGACAATTGTTGACAAGGGGAGGAGGGGGTCTAAAAAGGCCAAAAATATGCTGACGTAATACTTGAACGCCTCCTAATATACCGATTACAATTTTCACACACACATATATATATACACAACGCAGATATACGAATAGATGTGATACAACTATAGATTACTAAGAGTCCAGAGACGACTTAATATCATCCTTTTAGCCACCATTTTAGGAGTACCTACGGCCTATTACATATAATATTAAAGTATACAGTGGCGTGCTCAAAATTTTAAAATGGGGAGGATATATTCCCAAAAATCGAGAAATCGGTATTAATAAAAAAAAAAGTCATTACTCATTTAGATGGACATTTGGCCATGAATAGATAAAAAAAAATCCACGAGGGGATATGATAACCCCCCCCCCCCTATGAGTACGTCCCTGATAATATTATATGCAATTGTATATTATGTTATAATGTTAATATCGTTATCCTATAATAAGAGTACCTAGTACCTAGGTATAGTAGGTATCTATTTGTAAAACGGCTGCATTACTTCATATCAAATCTTACTACCTATATATCTGGCTATATATCTTAGAAATCTATAGTTTATTATCTATGTCTGTGATATACCATAATGTACCTACACCAATGTTTAGTGCTAAAGGTATAATATTGTATTATCAATTTATAATAAAGCCTTTTTCACTACCTATGTGTAGTATTATATATTCACACTGGTGCGCTGTCATATACTTCTGTAACGGAGGTAAAGGGGAGATAGCACAAGAAAATGAATTTTCTTGCAGTTGTATACATTTATAATATTCTCGATGATACTACATCATAATATCCTGCACGGACATGTTTTTCTGCATCATAATAATAATAATTTCTGTGTACATAATACACGCACATCTTTTGTTGTAAAACCGTATCCATTTCCATGATTTTTTTATACGTAGATGTACGTCATATGTGTAATCTGCATTTAACATCAATTACCAGATATTTATTTTGACTACATAAATGATTATGATCTATTAAAATTATAAATATTTCGAGTAATATCGAAAAACCACAGTCCTGTGCCTCTGCACAATACAACCCCATATAATATATATACAATATACGGTTTCAATAGTTACCTATATACATTTTTTGATCTTTAAGCAACATTTTGTATCAAAGCCAGTTCCGAACAATTAATGACATTTCTCGGTAGGTATAATATCGTTGCAGTGACCTTTGTCCACAGTTCGTATCACTCGAGAGAGAAACTGACCGTTTAAGCACTTACAAAGGAGCCGATGATGATATAGATTATAGAAGAACACCTAGTCCATTTTACATCCGAACAAGACCAATGACGGCCAAATATTTTATATCTTTACGCGTTTTTAAAACACACAATAACCTATTTAAAAGGCTAATCTTTCGTTGCTACAGTGATTATTACATTTCAATTTCTTATCGTCTCTCGAGGTTTATATTATAATATTGCCAATTAATTAAAACGCAATCATCAGACTTCCTCGATTTATTATCCAACTCGAATAAAATCTTGCTACGCGTTTATGCTTTATACCAATAAATATTAAATATGTATTTATATACCTATAGAAATTATATATATATATATATATATATATGTATTATTCGTATTCGAAGAGTTGTTCGCTGCAAAGAAATTAATCGGAAATGAAAACAACAAATTGATTTATCGAAAGTCTAAAGAATTGGTGACGTTGGCGACGTTTTATAATATATTTTATTTTTGATTCAATGACAATATAATATATATATATATAACCTATATTTAAACCATAGGAGATATTTTGAATAATTAATTATTTACAATATTTTTAAAATTAAATTACAATTTATTTATTAATCACGTGGAATTTTTAATCATTGGCGAAATATGCCATCTCGAATTGGCTCAATTCACAATTTCTGTATCGTTAAGTTAGCTGCAGTTGGCCATAAAATAGTTGATCCATCTAATTCATTATGTATAAATAGTTTTCATTAGAACAATTTTCATTTTTTAGAAAGTAATTCCTTATAGGTATTTACCTATTTATTTACCTCTACTGTCATGCAGATATATAGTATATACGGTATTTAAATAGATAGGTATCTTAATTATTTCGAAAAACGTACACATTGTTTCCCTTATAAGAAATAATCGTTGAATTTAAATATTTACCTAAATATGTTAATTACATTATTGAACCAGGATAAGAATTTCAAAAATAAGTGCAGTAATAGATTATTTAAAATTGATTTTTACGAAATTAATTAAAAACTTTTATTTATTAAAGTTTATAGTGTTCTTGTGGGTACTTGAAATTGACCATTGTAATTTTTGATTTTAGAAAGTTTTTGGATTTATTTTTTTATTTAATTCAAGTGGTGCAAAATTCAAAGGTTAACATTTTAAGGGATTATATGCCCCAGGTACAATTTTAGACTTACATTACCCATGTGATGAAGTATTGAGTACACTCACTTTTTTTTACCACAAACTTAAATTTTAAAGACGTTAGACGAGTAAGTGCTAACTTCTTATATTTGGATTTGAGTTCCCATGTTATTTTAAATATGTAAAAAAATATCTTAACCCCTTATAACAATATCGCCTCCCATATATTTTAACCATTTATTTTGTTTTGATTTTTGATTTAAATTTAAAAAATGAATAGATAAAATCCAAAGGTAATTTGTTTGTTTTAATCCCTAAAGTGGACAACATAAGATTAGTTTAAATTTCTAATATTTTTTCTATATATATACCTATATACATTGGCGTAATTTAGTGGGGGTGGGGGATATTTCATGTATGAACAATTGAACACTCACTGATCTAGAAGTCTTAGTTTGTCAAATTTATTATTACTTACTCTTATTAAAAATGTCTAAATCAAACGGCAAAAGTTTTTGTTTTAATATTTTTTTATATTCTATACAAGTTTTAGCTGTATTTTTTTCTCATAAAAACATGTTTCAAAAAATTCACTTTTTGAAAAACTGAGCAGTTTGTATGTAAAAGTACATTTCTAAAAATATTTAAGCCAAGAATATGTCTAAATTTTGATAATCTTGATTTTTAATTTGGTACCTATTGATGCATTTTTGTGCTAAAACTGCTTAGTATCTAAGAAACGAGCATCTTCTGAAATTTAATATACACGGGAAAGAAAGTTGTCTAGCACAACATATTGATATTGTTATCTCATTATCATGATCATGATACATTATAAAGGTGTTTACTCAAAAGTATAAATATAATTTTAAATAAAAGAGCATTTTAAGAAGTTTTTCGCGTGTCACTGAAATTTGTTTAACGTGCTACTTTTGGCACAGTTCGTAATTATCATGGAATATATTGTATGATAACAAATTATTATTGATTAAGGGGGTTGAAAGCGGTCAGTTTCTAAGGAGTTTTGTATATTCGGTTTATTAGCCGTGTGAGTGTGTGAGTAATAAATGATTGTTAGTGTGTGTAACTTCCCGGAATACTTATTTCCGCATTTTATCTGTAAAACGGACGGAGTACCTACCTACCAGGGTTTAAGATATAATGGCTGTCCAACGGAGTATAAAAAGGTGGTATTCAAAGTTGGTCCTGTGATAAATGTATAAAACAATTCTTTAGCGCTTATAGAACATAGTGGCCTATTTATGAACTACTATTTTCATTATAACATTATCATTTTACATTGTTTTTACAGATGTAGAATGTTATTAGTTAAACAGCTATTTTTACGGTCGTACCCATTTTTATCCAAAAATCAGATTCCATTCTCCTCCACTGACAACTTTCCTCCAAATAAATGTCTATTCCGTTTCCTCCACTGACCATATATGCACGTCTCGATTATTGCCAAATTCTTGATTTTTAGAAGCACTGATAAGTATATAGGTAATATATAATATTAATTTTAATATTATATAAATATGTTAGAAAAAAAAAAGAAGATAAATAAGAGAGTAAAATACGTAATAATTTATATGATTATCAAAGTGTAATTTATAAACTAAACTGAAAACTATAACGACAATTAGTTTTAACAAATAGCTGTAGTAAAACAATGATAATCTTTATCTAATATGGCATTTATTAGTACCAGCAGACTTGTATATTATTATACAACTTGTATCATACACAGTTTTAGGCCCTGTCCATCATTTCATATTATTTCATGTATTTTAATTTTTCGTCATTTTATATATTCTATCAAAATGTTTGTCCGTTTAGATTGAAAAATATATTTGGAGGAAAACAGAAAAAGGAGGAAAATTGCATTTTGTTTGTGGAGGATAAAGGATTTTTTTTTTCTGAGGAAAATGGACAGTGGGGGAGAATAAAATCTGATTTTTGGAGGAAAATGGTGCTGCCCGTTTTTACGACCACTTTCAATGGCTATGTGATAAAACTATTAACATATGACTCGTCGGGCAACCATTATATCTTAAACCGTGGAACCTACGAATATAATTATTTATTACCATAGATATTAATGTTGTAATTTTTATAATAATCATTAATTTAATTCACATTTTACATCGCGGCAGCAACCGTGCGGGGTAAATGAACTGTGAAGGCTCGTGACTGTATATTATTTACTTAAATTTTATTTTGGGTAGCAAAAGTTTATAATAAATTGTACACGTTTGTTATTATTATTATTATTCAATATCTGTTATTTCGCATGATTATAATATTAATAATAGCCAAGTCAAATTAGGAAAAAGTAGGGACACGATGAATTTTTGCATACACCTTAATAATATCATTATATATTTACATGTAAAAGGTCCCCATTGATATCACTTATGCTTCAAATGTTATTTGAGGTCAAAGTCACGAAAATAGCATTTTAATAAATATCTCACTTTTTATTTGTCTTATAACAAAAGTTTTATATGAAATTGGTAGAGGAGATAATTATTTACAAAAAAAGGTAATGTTCATTTTTCGTGTTCTAGTGACTATTCTCGCGGTATATTTGCTAAACACCTATCTTTTTTAAAGAAATATGACTTTTATTAAAAAAAAAATAGGCTTTTTCGTAAATATCTTGCTTTTTATTCGTCGTAAAACAAAAAGTTTAAGAATAAAAATTGCGGAGGAAAGAATTTTCTATAATATGGTATATTTTTATGTACAAATAACCTTTTAAACTGTTACAGGTACGAATTTTAATATACATATTAACTTATTAAAAATATACAATAATACGTTGAATGCCTATAATACATTAATATTTATCTAATATAGCCAGTGTGTGGAAAGGATAAAAAAAAATCTAAGCAAACACTAAGTAATGAGTTTAAAAAATGATCAAGGGTAATATCCTAATAAAGAAATAAAAAAGTCTTGCCTCACCTCCACTTTAAAAAGGTTTAGGAGGAATTAAATTACTTACCGCTAACAGTAATGTATTTTTTAAAATATCTTATATCAAAAATAATTAATATTATGATACCTACATGTTTTATATTAGGTACTTAAGTATTCAATTAGTTATTATGACGTGTGGATTTTATGTGTGTATACCTACTGTTAATTTCTATAAAGCGTTATTTTATTATTTAGTTTATATACCATAGATTATATTATTTTTATGGTTATTATTTACCATAAAACATTTAAACTTATTTAAGGTGTTAAAACCAAGTTAGAGAAATTCATTAAAATATTTTAGACAATACTTAATATAAATATAAATTATTATAATTGTTTTTGAATTATGTAATGTTAAAAATAATTACCTAGTTAAAACATATTTTTATTATTATAAGTATTAATACAAAACAGTGTTCTCAATAAAATGTTATTCAATACATAAATTTGAACTATTATAAAGTACACTACGATAGTATGATTTGAAAAAAATAAAAAGACTATTCATTAATTATTAAAGTGTTGTAAAATATTACTTTGATCATTTTAGTAATAAATTGAATTTTGTTTATCATACTAAGTATTTAATATAATTGGAGTTTTTTGGAGTTATTTATTGTCAAGTTCCTATTAGTCAAGTCATTTGAAAGAATATAAATGTATTTGTAAAAGTTAGCTAAGGATTCTTGAAGTGGGATAATATGAGTTATATTTTAATATCTCGTCCTTCACGTGGGCCGGTGAGGTTTTTAATATCTTGGACGCCTTTTGGCAAATTTTCCAAATATATTACTTAATGCTAGGGATACTTATAGGGATATATAATTAAAAATGTGGGAAAGTCGATCTAAAGTAGACTTTACGACGAATTCAGATCAGTTTTTAGAATCCTCATCACTTCACTAGATCCATCGTTGGAAATAGATATGGTTTAAATTGTTGTTACGTATGTAATAGAGAGAGAGACAGATAATTTCATCGCTTCCAATCGCCGTAAATAAATAATCAGTTTATATTTGTATTTAATATTATTAAATTTTTTTATATATATAATTTTATGGAATCAATGGACATACATAATAAGGTTATTCACAGGCCTCTGTTCGTATCATAGTGAAAAAAATATTTAAAAGATAAGAATACATACTGATAAGAATACTAATATATGTACAATATTATCTCCTTGGCATTTCGCTTATAAGTAATATTTATACTTAAAATATTCTTAGAAAAACTTAGTTTTTTTTTTAAATACCACCGATATACATCTGATTTTCAAGAAGTTTTGTATAGGAAATTTTTATGAAATGTTTAGAAAAATAAAAATGAAACAGATGAAAAATATTTAAGTATATTTTAAAAGTAATTTAAAAATAGACCTGTGTCAGTGTGTCAGTACCATTCTTATTGTTTTGTAAATATGATATTTATTAAAAAGTATTATTATTCAATTCAAATACCGTGTAAGTTTAAAATACGTAGAAACAAATTTGTACCACCGTTTAAAAGATTTAAAATTAAACTGTGTTTTGTTGGAAGCCTATTTTCAAAAATCGTACTAACAAATTAAAAATATAGCATATAAAAAAAAATGCTTATTTGGTAAATATTCAATTGAAACATAAAAAAATAAAACACTGTTTTGAAAATCCAATTCCAACAAAACATCGAAAAAGTTTTCATCCTTTAAACTATGTATAATGAATGTCTCGGTGTTTATTGCAGACTTAGTAGTATTTGAATTACGAAAGTACTATTTCACTAGGCATACCAAAATTCGTTAATGGAGCGTCTTCTTAATGACATGTAAATTGTTTTAAATTTAATTAATGTTATCTATGAATTTGAATGTATACTAGGGTGACCAATCGTCCCGTTTAAAATGGGATTGTCCCGTTTATTAGCGTTGCGTCCCGTCGTTCCGACAAACTTCCAACGGGACGCTTATTGTCCTGTTTTTTTTTTTTTTTTTTTTTAGGTAGGTCTCGTTTATTTCACGTGTTATTTTTGTTTGAATACCCATTCGACAACACGAAACAGTAAGAAATAGAAAAGTCAACGTTTTTTTACTAGATTTTCATAAACATTAAAATTATCGACATACCGGAAAAAAATCAAAATAAAGTTTTCGCGTATTTGTAATTTGTGGAAAAATTATACAATCTATTTGTTGTTTATTTGCCGTTTTTCAAAGCGACTTTTCGAATTTCGTGGAACATATATAATATGTAAATGACATTTTTATTTTTCACTTCTATTAACTCAATTTGTAGAATAGCGTTAGAACGGTTATACAAATACCATTATAGTGGAAGGGGGGAGGGGGTGGAAAAAATATCCCGTTTTGTAATTTTTTAAATATGACCACCCTATATACGTATACCTATGTTAAATTGAGCCTGAAATTGCAGGCAAAACTTACGGTAGGTGGCTATATATATATTTATTATACGCGTGTCATACAATATTATAGATAGGTAATATTATTACTTATATGGTCCGCTGGCAGGATAAAAAAAAAAAATTTTTTTCCCCTTAAACTCCCGAACTCGCGATCACAATAACATAATAATATACGTACGGATAATAATATGTATCCATACCAAATATCGGCCGGCGACCGTCGAGCGCCTGAGGCGTGTGTGCGCTCGATTACGCGCGCGCATGTGTTTAGACAAACACAATATTATTATTATTATTACACACACACGACGACGGGAGTATATGGCAGTGTGCGCGCGCATGTAGTTTGGCGTGTGTACATGTATGTGTGTATATATATATATAGCATTGTAAAGTAAAACACGCGGAAAGTGGGCATTTGTGCGTACGCCCGTGTTTGTGTTTGCTTGTGATCATGACGGGCCGCGTCGTGTTATGATTGTTTGCCAGGCGAACGGTACGTTTACAAATTTGTTTGCGATCCCGAGGCGCTGTTCAACATGGCCGCCACGTACGATTACGCCGTCACCGGTACGGCCGGGGGTTCCAACGCCGCCGCCGCCGGCCCGGCGGCCGGCCATCACCATCATCTTCATCACCACCCACACAATCACCACCACCAGCAGTTGGCCACCAGGTACGCTGCGGCGGCCGCCGCCGCGGCTGCCGCGGCTTACGGCGGCGGTCCACCGTCCGTCACGGTCGTTTGCGGCCCGGCCGACGGTGACGGTGGCTACAGCTGCAGCGGTTACGGTGCCGGTAAATCCGTGACGGCCGCCGTCACCGCTGCGGCGCCCGCGGCTAACGTGACCACCACGCTGTCGTCCACGTCCTCGCCGTCCTCGTCGTCGTCGTTGCTCGACGGTGCTGGTGCCGGCGGCGGTAAACCGGAAGCCGTCCGGGACGTCGACGCAGACAAATCGACGTCGACCGGTAAACGACAACACCACCATCAACACCAAAGAGGTGACATTACCGTCGACCGTCACCAACAACCACCTCCACCACCACCACCACCACCACCATCACCGCCGCCACCGCCACCGCCACCACCACCGTCACATCAGCAACAATCACAACAACAACACCATAGGGAAGATATGGCCGTCGATCATCACCATCATCATCATCATCATCATCACCAACACTCGACGGTGGCCACAACCGAAGGTGGTTACTGGTCGGCTGGCGTGTTCGTCCGATAGTAATTCGTAGCTTCATCAAACGCGTGTACATATTATACAATTGTATATATTATATATATATATAGGATAACCCCATAAAAGACTTTATTACATTATATAATGGTTTAAGTATTATTTTTTCGAAAATATTGAGTTTTGAATCCCCAACTCATTTCTCATTTGTCGGAATCGATTTCCACCCTATTTTCTAGGTTTTTAAAGTTCAGTAAGTACCTTTAAGGTGTTTCGAGTCGGTCAAAAAAATATCGTTTTCAGACCTTTCGTTGTGACAAAATTGCGCAACTTTGGCTGATCCGATTTTAATTCGGTAAAAAGCATAATATTTTTCGATATCTTTTCTAGGTTCTAATCGAGGCGTTTTTTGAAATACGAATTTTCAATTTCGGTATCATTAAACAAAATTTCCATATTTTAAAAATTGCCCACTTGTGTATATCTAAAACGGAAATTTATATTTCGAAAAACGCCTCGATTAAAACCTAGAAACGATGTCAAAGAATATTATGCTATTTACAGAATTAAAATTGGACGAGCCAAAGTTTCATAATTTTGTCACAGCGAAAGCAACTTTCTGTTTAAAAAATGATTTAGTATACGATCTCATTTTCAATATTTTCACACTTGCAATTCATATTTAACCTATACGGATATAGATACAAACCCTAGGAGTGTATTTATTAATTTATAATTAGCCTTATTAACTTCAATGACCTCTCTAACTGCATTAAATTCTGAATTTGAAATTTTATCATGTACGATAAATTGCCTATATAATACTCCTTGAAAAATGACCGACCCGAACCCCCTTAACTACTAACTATTGAATGTATACCTAGTTTCTAAAAAATGTTACACCCTTGAAGATTGTATTGCAGTGGCGTGTTTACAGGATGTCTACTCAATTTTTATTTCACACGTAAAAATTAATTTCCTAAAATATATCAGATATATTTTACTTATCACATCACTAATATGCAAGGGCGATGGCAACCATAAATAATAAAATTATTATTTAATGCGAGAGTTATCACTATTGGGCTGATGGAGAAGTTGTCGTTTGGCGTTGAAATATTATTAAGTGAAAATCACTTAAGACGGTTGAGCGTTATGTATTATCTCATTAATTTAGACCTTTAAACCTGACAAAATTAGTGCTACTTAGAATTTTTTGATTTAAATTCCAAAAATATATTATTCAAAATAATGATTTATAAATAATTTTTATTAAAAATATATTAGAAACAAGATTTTTATATTTTACATAACTGTAGTATATACAGAACACAACAGGCGTACCCAAATATTTTGAGCTGGACACGCTACTGTCACATTGTTTTAAACAGTCCTTTAAATTTATTATTCTTAAAGTAGGTATTATTACTTAAAGTAGCTCTAAAAGCATTTACCTTTTCATTCGTACATATTTACAGTATACCTACTGATAGCGAGTGCAGAAGAATAGATTTTGAATTACTGAGAGTAAAAGATCAATCGGGTAAGACACGTCAAATTTTAATTCGATAAATCGTTAGTCAACCGTGGATAAGTATACGCGGAATCACTTACCTAATATTTTCAATTGACATATCTTTTATATTATGATCGAGTCCAAGCAGTATGCTGTATACCACAAATTACGAAATCTTTAAAAATCTAGGGCCCGAAGCCAGTACGATTTTATGTACAAAATCTTGCATTGCGGGAAAAACGACTGCGACTTGTAAATATTTTAAATATGTCATCATTTGTAACTATTGTTTAAAAACAGCCATTTTTGTATTTTTTTTAACGGTATTAAAAATACATTTAAATTCATAAATAGATTTAATTCAACCCATAAAATTTTTTCTTTGAAATAAATAATAATTATTAGAATGTATTAATTCTACATTGTGCTATACCCTTTTCCGTGAGATAATTTAACTTATGAAAATTATGAAAAGTAATATTGTACACAACGTTTGATATTAATTTATGTGTGTTAATGCGAAATACATGCATGCTTAGTAAGTTAATACAGCTTATTGACACTAATATAGTAATAACTAATAAATAATATATTAATTCACATAAGGTCATGAACATACACTCACACACCTCCCATGCCGTTGACATACATGCAATTAAAAGTGACTAAATTTTGCTTCTTAATAAATAGCCTGCAACGGACTCCTTAAGAGAACGCTAAATAAGCATTTGTTGTCTCCGATCGGTCACCTCCATTTATCAAATGGGTAATATAGAAAAAAGTATGTTACTTAAAATGAGAATTGTGATGTTTAGAGTTTAAACACTTATTACCAAATTTAAAGAACGGAAAATTTTCGAATGCGCATATGAGTCGTTTTGTAAAATATCGTCTCATTAAGAAGTTACAAATAATTAAAAATCTAAAATCTAAAAACGTTCTAATTTCTCTATTAAAACATATTATACAAAAAGGCTCTGAGAGATGCCCTAGAAAATATTGTTTTCTTTAATTTTGGCGATAAGTATTTTAGCATTAAATTTAACTTACACGATTAAATTATAATTTTAAGTAGGCAGCGTAATATTTCCAATATTTTTCATTAGTCAGGCGGAGACAGCAAATAAGAGGACGTGATAACCGTATATTTTGTTGTCTCCGTCTATCTAATGGGCAAGGCTTAGTTAGCAAAATGTATTATGTTATATAAAATAATGAATGTGGATCTACATTAAAATTAGAACTAAAATATTTTTAAAAAGAGAATATTTTCTAGAGTTTGACATAGTTGTTTTATAAAATAAATGGTTTGAGGCGGCTTCAGGCACGTAGCCCGGATTTATTCTACAGTGGGGCCAAATTTTTAATGGTCCCTTTCAGAAAAAAATAAAATGAAAAAACTTTGGTAGACAATGGAAGCAGTTCACTCCAGATACTTCATAGGATACTGGTAGATATTATGTTAAATTTAAAAGCAATCTTTTCAAACAAAAAAATGTGTAAAATATTTATGAAAAATATGTAATATATATAATAGTAAAATAAATACTTAGGTAAAATTTCAAATTTTTAAGCGTCTACTTTTCAAAAGTACAAGGAGATTACTGGTTCTATTGCCTTCCTCATTTAGTTTTTCCTTACACATTTATGTAACGATTGGATCATAGGTGTGCACAAGAGTGTAGTGCTATTGCTGATCATAAAACTTATTCTCAATTTGTATGTAATGAATAGGTGCTAAATAAATACTTTAATTGATTTTACATTTGTTTTTAAAATATTTTTCGTGTGCTTTTATCAAACAAATTCACAATATCCTAAGTTTTCTCATATTTCTCCCAACGACAACCTTCAAAAATCCTCCACAGTTTTTTTAAAAATTAATTATAGATTTTGACGATACATTTTCAAGTATATAACCCTACTCATAAGAAGCGGGTTGCCCGAACCTAGTTCCCGGGGAGAGGAAGTCTTCCGACAGGTATCGGATTCTGCGGGTTCTTCGGTCGGGGTTACAAGTTATACAATATTATTCGTTATTGAAATCGGGTATATTACGTACAATAAGAAGTGTATATTTACGAATACTGTGGCCGATGGAACTCGTTTTCGTCTTGGTCCCGGTCGGGTTGGCCAGGACTTGTTCCACTCGTGTTGCAATAGATTGGCTCGTCTAATCGGCGCCACCTGATGCGGCCCGCAATAATGTCTACTGGAATGTTCCCCGAGTCCGCAAATGGATGGCAGGGTTTCTGACTCCACTCTGAATTGCCGCAGAGATTCCACCGAAAAGTTGAAACGGTTGGCTCCTGTGGTCGTGATAAGGGTGTCCGTGGAGCCCGCTTCGGGTGCCAACGGTGGCGTGTCCCAAGCTTACACCGACGTTTTCAGCTCCGGTTGGAAAGGTTAGATCCGGTGTCCACGTCGATGGTGACTCACTTTGGGTGATCGCGGTTGGCCGTAGTCTCGACCCGATCTGTTTGAATTTGAATGGACTGCCGACGTGGGTTGGATCCGGTAGTGCTAGATTTCGGTTGCCGACAGATGGTTGGATTGAATTGGGAGGGCAGCATTGACATCAACTATTCAGAAGTAGTAGTTAGAAAAGATGGTAGGCATAACTTTTTAGAAGAGTGACCTGGAGGAATGGAAGGGGACTGTACTTATTTTAGAAGCAGCGGTCGGAGAAAAGGATGGTAGAGTTCGGGCCAGAGTACTCGGTCGATTTAGAGCGTCCAGGTGGAATCGGATTAAATACACACACACCTATCGATTTTACAGCACCCGCCATCTTAAAATTCCTATTTCGGTACTAATGAAATATTAGGAAAGGATGGGGTATTGGTGTTGTATTGCAACTATCTAAAGCTTTTGCTTCTACCAGAGGGTTGGATGTTGCATGAGTTGTGAGGTGTGGGTGTGAAAAGTTTTCAAATTTTAAAAGTTTACAATTTAGATGTTTAGAAGAATAGTGGACGGTTTCTTTTGTAACTGTCGAGAAGCCCTGGTCGGGTCGATATTGCTGAAATATGGAGAAAATGGGATGCGGTTATGGAGTTTATAAGTTTGAGTGAGGAAGAGTTTATGAATTTGAAGATGGACGGCATGTTGGTGGATTTTCTGATGGTGTGGGTACTAACGTAGAGGGGGAGGTTTGTGATTTTTCGGAGAGTGTTATTTTGAATCGCAGATATTTGAGGCCCAAGCAGAACAAGCGTAAGTTAGGATGGGGCGCATGTATGTTTTAAAGATGTATAATTTAGTTCGGACGGAAAGGGGACTTTCTTTGTTGAGCATGGGGAAATGTAAATTACCAGCAGCTTTGGTTTTGTTTGTGATATAAGTGATGCGGGATAAGAAATTGAAATTTTTATCGAAGAGATTCACCGGTTTCTTATAGAATAAGTCTACTTTATTGGAGCGTTGTGGGACTTCTAGTAGGGTTCTAGCATGTTTCGCCTACTTTCATTGGTGAAGGGGAGGGCCCAAATTTTAAGCAATTTGTTGGGCCATCCGAAACGACCGGTATAAATACTCGTTGGCTCCGGTGTCTTCAGCCCGAGACGGTCTTTTCGCATCTTTTATTATTGCGTTATTGTTTCAACCGCTATTTTCTGCCCACCATTCTGGTATTTATTGAAAGTGTTTCTTTGATGCTTCTTGTTGCTCTTCTGCTTAAAAAGGAAAGGATTCTCTTTTTTAAATATTTTTAATTCATTTTTAAAAAATGGTGTTTCAATCACCGACGTCGGTCAGCCCTCTCTGTTGCAGCTTCTCTGTTGATTCTTTCGTCTTTCTCAGGTTTTTCGTTGGTGTTATTTCCGGTAGATTACGCCGCCGGTATTCGACGTGACGTTTCGTCTGTTTACTGTTTATTCCTTTTTTCTATTTTTAACGGTCACCTGTACCTACTTGTGTAGATCACTAGATGGTTCGTCTTTTATTCTATATTACTTGTCTTTATATGTTATTGTTCTGTACCTATCAATGTAGATAGGTATACTGTCAGGTTGGGCCGTTACACTATTGAAGGACCAGTTAGAATTTGCACTGAATCTGACACGTAATCCTGTACAAACAAATCCTGTATATCTGGAAAAATTAAAATAATAAGAAATTACAAACATTACTGTAAAACTGCTAGCTCTCTTACACCACTCAGAATCAAAAAAGTCACATATTGGTAATGAGTTATTACTATCAACTAATTTAACTTATTATTACTAATTACTATTAAGTTATATAATATATTTGTAATGTTTATTTTAGATGTAAGCAAGTGTAGGTTAGGTACATAATATACATAACTTCTATAGGTAATGTAAAAGGCTTAAGAGGACTTCACACCAAATTTTTAAGAGTTTCGTTTAGGCAATTATTTTCATGAAATTTTAAGAAAAATAAAAATTCAACAATTTAAAAATATTTAATTATAATATAAAAGTAATTTAAAAATAATCATGTGTCTGTACCATTTTTTATTGTTGCATTGCGATATTTGTTAAAAATTAATTAAATTTTTAATTAAAAATTAATTAAATTTTTAATTAAAAAATAATAATTTATTAATTAAAATTAAAATAATAAATAATTAAATGAAAAGTCTGATTGAGTTGTTGGATTTGAATCTACTATTTTTGGTATTAATTGTTTACGATGATGTTTGATAAAATCTACTATTGGATCTAATTCTATTTTTTTTTTTTTTAAATATCAAAGCAGCGTTATAATAGTCCATCAGAATCTTTACTTATATTTTCAAGTGATTTAATTGTACCCTCTATTAAATTGCTTGTATCAATTATATTCAATTCCTTTGCCTCCAACTTCTTTGCGAGTGTCTTGAGTTTATATAATATATTTTTTATAAATATAATTGAAACAATAAAATCAAATATTTATGTATTTTTACTCAGCGCTAATGATTGGCTTTTTGTATTTCGATCATATAAGTTTGAAGTGGAAATTTCTTGTAAAGTTGAAGAATTATTTCAAACGAACAGCAAACTGCTTTTACTGATTCTGAACGAGCCGTCCATCGTGTTGTTGACAAATTACACAACTGCAAACCACCTTCAATTTCAGATAATTTCTTATTCAGAATTCTATACTGCTTTGTACAAATAGCGAAAAAAACGTGTAGACTTTCTAAGTTGTCTACTAAATTTAGTAAAATAATACTAGCATTACAGCTATGTTCTAAGAATGTGTTAATACGGTGCGCTTGGCATGGAATATATGGTATTTAATGATTGGTAAGTTTTGAAAGTTCTTTTTGCGTTTCACGGAATTTACCAGATATACTAGAAGCAAAATCGTAAGATTGAAAATCGATGAAGTCTAGATTTAATTCGTTTTTAATAAGGTATCGTAAATATTTTTTGAAATCCTTAATCCAATTTTATCCGTACTTTCATTGATTTTCAAAAGTCTCTATTGTACTTTTCCATTATTACTAACGTAACATACACATATTGGGAATCTATCTTGGTGGATAATATCGGGAGTCGTGTCTGCAAGAACTGAATAGATTTCCCCATTTTTTATTTCCTCAATTATTTGATTTCTAGTTTCCCAAAATAGTAGTTTTATAAATTCGTTTTGAGACCTAGAACCGAGATATTTCACATGATATGGCCTCATAGATTTGTCATCTAACCATTTCTCCATAATACTACAGTGTTTGGAGAGTAATTCCACGATTTTATTGAAATTTCTATTTTTGTCATCGACATCTCCTCTAAAAACCAAACCTTGCAGAGCTAAAGTACTCACAATATCCATAAAGATTTTAATAACTTGCTTATTATATTCGCGTGCATGCTGAATTTAAATACATTTTTCTCGATTTGCTTGGTCAAATAAAATGTCAATATGACAAGATATCTTCATAAAATTGCAATAATCTTTGAATGCAGCTTTATGAACTGAATAAAAGAAATGCTCAGAGAGTTTTCCTGGTTTATTTTTACCCCTACTTTTCATTTTATGTCAAACCCTGACACCTTTAGTAATCCAAGCATTATTAGAAAACTCTCGATCTGGGCCATTTGGAAATAAAAAACATACAAAACTATAAGGTCGAGTCTTTTTCAATACTATATTTCAACAAAGAAAACTCTGTATACCTCAAGTGAAGAAAATTGCCGTTGTTTGTTCGTAGTGATGTATTCGTTTGTAGGATACGAGGTAAGTTTAGGCTGATGAGATCCTAATGAAATGAAATATTGTCTTTGTAAACTAGATTCGATCTCTTCTCTTTTGCCTGGGTCATGGTCAATAAAATTGTTATACTCTGTTTGACCGTATAAAATATCTGTCATCTCATATCTTGTTGTTTGTGTTAAAATGTCTGATGAATGTTTTAAAAAAACTTTAAGCTATGTTTTGAATGGTTCTTACTTTCTGAACACTATTAAGAATAATATTGAATTAGGAAATTTGTCAGTTTTAATTTTTTCCAAAAAAGAAGTAATGCGTATAGTGCCTTTTGGCATGGTTTACCAACTTAACCGTATTGAGCTTCAAATTATTCACACAGTCGATAAGGAAACGCTATCTCTATATTACTCTATGATATAGCCATAATATTAAATTTTATTTTTTTGTTTTAAAATAATTTGGAATATTAGTATATTTTAGTCGAACAAATTTACTGAATGCCGACTGCCCATTGAAAGTCTAATATTGACGAGTGGGGGGGGGGGGTCACTCCACACGACTTCTTAGGTTCGTCCCTTTGTATATGTAATAATGTTATTGTAATATCTTTTGTTAAATCATCAACATTTTTATCATATTTCTTATCATAATTTTTAATCAGTTCAAAGCACAAAAAATTTATAAAAAAAAAAATCAATTTTTTGAATGCAAATAATATTCAAAATCGTTGATAAAATGAATGCATTCTTTCCAAACATTATGTATAAATAATATTATAATGTATTGTGATTTATGTATCTATAAATTGTAATATTGTATCTCTCTTATTTGATCTTTTGTTTATATTGTTATATTACGTTTTTTATTCATACGATTACTCTAATATATTTAATATATATATATTATATATGTAATCTATTGTAATTGGGTACTTAATAAACGCAATATACTTGTAAGTAGTGTCGTTGTATGTATTTATTATTTAAAATATATTATTATATTACAAATAGTTATAGAATATTTAATTAATTCGCCAATACGACAGGATAATAGTATATACCTAATATACATATGTGTATGGAAGAAGACTTTAAACGTGTAAAAATATATTTGTCAAGTTCAATAAACTAATTTTTTTTTAATGCATTTTATTTCTATACATGGTATTTAATATATTATGTTATAATTTGTGATATAGAAATTAAAAATAATTTTAATATAAATACGATCAAGAAAATTCAGAAAAAAATCATTTAAAATTACATAGTTCTATTAATACGTATATTAGACCTAGTAATAATTCAATTAACTATTGTTGTATGAAATATAATAATTTTTTAAATAATAATAGTTATAATGTTATATTGTTATATTTTATATTATAATTTTTTCAGGTAGTAGTATTCAGCGGCTTTAGCATTTAAATTATATTTGTTTTTATTTTTTGAGGAGGGACCAAAATTAAGTTAAAGGCCTTTTCTTGCTTGTTAGATGCCATAGATATAACTACTAAATACTTTAGTGTAATAAATGAAAAATAAATGTAAATTATATAAAAAAAATTATATTTTTTTATGAATTGGAGGAGAGCACAGCCCACTGGACCCCTCCCCTAAAGCCACCACCGATAGTAGTGGAGTTAAAACTATGAATTTTTGGGTAAAGACTATTCTAATAGAAAAGGAAACTTACTTAATTAATGCCTAAATTTCCCATTGGGGGGAGGGGGAATTTCTCTTGATTGGGATAAATACTTTTAAATTAGGGGCGTTGAGAAGTGTGGGAGACAAAATCCCCAATGGATCACATTTCCTCATACATTCTCCGGAACGCTGATTTTTTTTAACCAAGTCCAGAATTCGTCCTTATTTTCGTTCCAATTCAACCACTGAACTAGACTCAAACAATGCCCTATGAATTTGCAATTGTGCATTCATAAAAAGAGAAAATAGACTCTTATATTTATTATTTAATCCTGAATTTATATACATAGACTGTGCATGTTAAGACGATCCCTGGCGGCGGACAACAACTTGTCCGTTACGTACAGGTTTGAATTATACAGCGTTACCCAAAATAACGTGATATTCCTCGTACATGTGACAATAGTCATTAGACATTGGCGGTTTAAATGCCAACGTTGCGTGGCTTGACTATGGCGTGGTAGAGAGGTGGAAATCGGTCGCCGACGACTCAACGAGGCTCTTTACATAACGTGCAACTACTGTAGATACATTAAATAATATGATGGTAGTTAAATTCAGTGGCGTATTTATAGGGTACAGTTAAGGAAATGTATTTCACCGTCTTCCCTGTTTTTTATATTATATCCCTGTCTATAGATTATATCCTACTAATATTTAAAATATTGACTTTATATTTGAAAAGTCTCATTTCTACTGAGGAAACGACGTTAATACAAGTTAAAATGTTGTAGTAAAGTTAAAAATTAATTTTATAAAACTTTTTAACTCAACTATTTACATAATTTAGTCATATAACAATAAACACTAAGAATATAGAGAATTAAAATAGGTACCTAATGAACAGGATGCTACATATCCGATTTATAAGGGGTTTTGTAAAGTATAGGCAATTTTTATGCAATGTTTAGAAAAATGAAAATCAAACAAATCAAAAATATTTAAATATAATCCTAAAGTAATTAAAAATATACCTGTGTCAACATTTTTTTATAGTTATGTAATCACGATATTAATTTAAAAACATTATGCAATTCAATTGCTGTGTAACTTAAAAAAACGTAGTAACAAAATTGTACCACCATTTGAAAGATGAGAAGTTTGTTTTGTTGGAAACCAATTTTTAAAAATTCAAGAAATAGCATAGAAAAATGCGATTTTTGTAAAAAAAAAAAAATATAAAAACACATTATTTTTAAAAATTTTGATTCCATCATAAAATCAATAAAGTTTTCATCTTCTTACAGTAGATGCCTTTATGTTTATTATAAGCTCAGTAGCATTTAAATTACAAAAGTACTTACTAATTAGCTATCAAAATTTATTAGTGTAGAGTCCTTTTCAAGAGCCACGCAAGTAGCGACTGTCATATATTTAAGGGTATTGTATAGGCAGTTTTCAGTCTTGGGTAAATAAAGTATTGAAATTACAAAAATTACTTGTTACATTAGTAAAATTTAGTGAAATTACATTTCAGTTACCCAAATTGTTCCTGTAATGAAATTACTTTATTTTAAAGTTAAAAAGTAATGCGTTACTTTTAAAATTTTTACGAACATGATTGTGTCTGTAACATAATACATATAAACAATACCAAATTTATTACAATACGTGCAATTGCTATAAGAAAAAATTCTGAGGACATATGGGTCGTCAATCCCGGTTATACTGCTATACCGGGTCAACCCACGGTGGAGCAGGAGCAAGCCCCAATAATCTCCAACATGATTTTTAAAAACTAGTTTAACATTCGAAAAGTTTCTCTGTGAGAAACGTACCAGATGTTAAAAACTGATAAGAACAGATTTTTATTAATAGAATTTTAAATGGTTATTTATAAATTATGGGAAAATAATAAATGGGGGGATACATACATGTGGACCTTAAATATACAAACAATAATACTAAATAAATGAAAAAAAAAGTAATTTTACGTAATAAGTAAATAAGTGTCTCAGCCATACCGCATCCTATTGCCCGTAATATGCTCGGTAAATATGTCACGCGTGAACCCTATTGTGTTACTCCCACATAGTTTTCTGAGGAGATTGCCATACGTCAGGGCTGCGTAACTTCCTCAGGAGGCCATCATTATTTGGATCCCAGGATCCCAATGACCCAACAATGAAGGGGGCTACGGAAACTTGACATCCATACTCAACAGCTAGCTCCGTCCCGAGTTCTCATATTTCGATATTTTTCCGTAGCTGCCTCCAATTGTTGCTACAATTGATCTTGGCCGACGGGCCGATGCAGCGTTGCTGTACTCGTGTTTGCGTGGGGGACGACCTTAAGGGTCTTATCTATGCCAGGCTTTTGCCTCTACTAGTGGGATGAGTTATTTGGTTAAGTTATAGGATGTTATTTTGATTTTGGGGGTTGATGGGAATATGCTGTTTTTATTTGTTTATTGTGATTATTGGGAGTGGTTAGATGGGGGAAGAGACCCATTCGATTGGGCGGAGTTTTGGGTGAGCGGTTTTTGGGGGGTAGATAGGAGTTTGGAGACCTAAGTACCTGATATGATTATATGTGGAGTGTGAGTTCCTATGGAAAAGTGCTGAAGCTTGCTTGTGAATATTGTCTTTAATGGTAAGGAGGAGACCTGCGGTGGAGAGTGTGAATTCGTTTCGGACGTAGGAAGGAAGACCGAGGATGGTTCAACGCCGATGGTTTGAACAGCCTCGATTTTTTTCCATAGAGATTTGCTGATGAGTGGGGCCCAGGACGCCCCGGCGTAAGTTAGAGTAGGGAGGACGTACATTGCTGTACTCGTCTTTGAACACAAAGTAATAAAGAAAAAGACAGCAGTATGATGTGAGGAGGCCATCAATATGTATAGGCCCATCACACAAGATAAATATTTCTCCTGTCACAAATTAATAGATCACAGATATCGTTAATAATTACGTATTAATTATAGTAAATATTTATATTGATCGTATTATTCAAAAGTATTGTTTAAAATTTAGTGTGAACATGTATTTGAATTTATATGGAGCATAATAATCAGATCGGTCGATGGCGCCATCTACCATATTTAGTGTTTGTTTTCATGGTATATTGCAACATAATCTATCTACGGTATTCGCAGTAATAATAAAATTACAAAATCCTTAATACTTATTATACTTACTGGTATTCAATTTGTGAACTCATTACAAGTTACATTTGAAATTAAAATATAATTGATTAATTAATTCAAAACATGTAATAGGTACCCTTATAAAAATAAATTATATATTATAAAAAGAATACGTGGCGAACGTATTCAAAAACAGATTATAAGTTATAACTAGTTTCGATCATAAGTCATCATCAGGTTACAAATAAATAATAAAAAATACAGAATAAAAAAAAATGAAAATGAAAATTAATAAATATATAGTAGGTACATAGAATATACTCACACCAAAGAAACAAATTATTAAACGATGACTAATAACTTAATAATATTATTAAAACAGCTATTAGAAAATTAGGTATTATAGTTTAATATGTATTGGTAAATCTGTTTGTATATTTAAAATATAATTAAAACTATTATGTTTTACTTCATCGTAATACTGAATAATAATAATAAAACGTACATATTTTTATTTTTTTGGTTATTTAATATTATTAAAACTTTTTCTTTTTTTGAAAATCAAACAAATTAAAAATATTTAGTTATAAAAGTGGGATGAGCATGCTCATAAAATGACGATGTATATATCAAGTATATGAATCTCAATTCAACTCCTGAAATATTCTGATTTTCGTACTACACATTTATCCATCTTTTGTTAGAATGACCTATTAGATTCTTAGCGAAACGGGGAATTGTATTGGTTTTACAATGATGTGTTTTTTTTTTTCTATGTCTGTGTACAACATTTCTACCAGAAGGAGTATTCCGATCTTTACAAGCTTTTTCTATTTTTCTCGTCAATATTATAATGATATTTAATGAATACACTCGTTAATTTACAACTTCACATTAAACATTTCATTCTACACAGTAGTGTGTGTCATACTACAGAACACAATTTTAGGAGCTGGCTCAATTTTACGTTATTTAATTAATTGCTATTTTAAAATAAAACAATTATACAGTAATAAAATATGAACGTAATTTGTATTTTGTTTAGTACTTATATGCTTTCTTTAACATTAAATAATAGAAATTCATAAAAATGTAACATACCTTAAAAATATACATTTTATTATAATATATATTATTATTGTTATATTAGTATACAATATCACGAATTAAGATATATAGGATGCCACGAACTAAGATACTATGGACTGGTATCGCTTAGATGGAGGGTGTAGGGGGGAACGGGTCGCAAAAGTTTCATAAATGGAAATCTGGCATAGCTAACGCTCTATAACGGTTTAATTTAGAGTTAAGATATCATTGCCGTGATATTTAAAAAAAATTCCTCCAATTACTTAGTGTT
>JAIPRL010003002.1:0-51833 GCA_025469235.1 Pemphigus obesinymphae | reverse complement strand
TTTATCATTGCTTTCAAATTCAATACATCCACCAAAAGTACCCTGCCCAGTAGCGAAGTGCATCCACCAATACTGACACCCGACGAGCGAAGTGCTTCCACAACCTACTGACCGGCTTTTTTTTAAACTTATTTGTTTATTTTCCTATACTCAACAGTTTTATAATTATAGTACATTTAGTGTTTATAACATTATAATTGACGCTATTACGTATATCGACATATAATGTACACGCGTATTCAGAACGACAGAAAATAATAATAAAAAATGGGTAAAAAATGCAAATAAAATATCGTACAAAGTCGCCGACCGGAGCTTTCGTCGGGGCCGTGTACCGTGTACCTATACAATATATACACCAGCCTAACGGGGGAACGCGAATCGAACCTGAGACCCTATGCATCTAAACACTAGGTAATTCTTATCGAACAACATACCTAACCGATATGAATGATGGGACGAAACGCGGGCCCAATAAGCACTATACACAACACGGGCGGCTCGACATCGTAATAATACGGGGCCGATAATACGACGGTGCGGGAGAATGTCGAGCGATAACGGACGGAAGGCGAGTTATGATAACGAACGGCGAGTCGGGAAACGCGTTTTTCTTCCAGGCGTCGAAAGCTCGGCGTAAAGGCGAAAACGCAGAGGTACGAAAGCCGTAAAAATTTCAAAACGACCGGAAAAGAGTTTGAAAACGGTAACGGTAAATGAACACGCGTCGAGCGACGGCGAAAACTGGTCAGGGAATACAATTTATACAAGAGGTTTTTCTCGTGAAAAAAAAACGGTTAAAAAAAGTAGGCCATTTTATATTATAGGATTTATTTCTCGAAAATATACATATTATAAAACAAGAATACCTATATACATTATATAACAATCTCTCCCCTTCAATATAAATTGAGGAATATATTAGATTTCCCACCAATAAACGATGTATAGGTAGGTAGGTACAAATTTGCAAAAACCTACTAATCAAACATTTTTATGAACCTATTTGTTGTTAATTTCAACAATAATTATTATTATAAATACATTATAGTATCTTAAATAATATTATGCTAATGGTTTTTAAGCATTTTTAAATTTTTTAAGTTAAAAAATAACAGTACCTATTTCCAAATAAATAATAGATAGGTACTCAATTTTAGGTACCTCAACGTTATCTCAAATGTTATATTGACTCGTACAAAAAAACAAAAATGCCTTAACTTAATTGTTGAAAAAAATAACTATTAAGTTTAATTTTTCACTATTTTTTTCTATTAACTTAACTTAACTGAGTTCAAATAAATCGTTGACTGGTCCATCATTATTGCGTTATTATTAAAATTAGGTATTTTTCAATTTTCTGTTATTTTTTGTTCGATAATCTGAAAATTCTCCAAACACACGTTTATTGCATGTTATAGGTTACACATTACTAATTAATAATATTTAAAAAATGTGAATTTAACATTTTTGATGTCTACTTTAAGATTGTCAAATCATCAAATATCAATACGATTGAACACTTTTTAACTTTTTAGTTTAATTTAAGGCCTAGCGCACAAAAAAATAAAAAAAATAAAATAGGAAAATTGATGAATTTCATTCAAGAAATTATTTAGATATATAGTAGGTTCACTGTTCAATAATAATAAATATTATTATAATCGTAATCTTTATCGTTATCTTATCGTTGTAACAATGTACGATTGTGAATGAAGAGGGCACGACCCGGTACAAATCATTACACTGTTTTCATAATTACTGCATAGTGCATATATAATTAATATATTTGTATATAATTCAAATACTTTAATCGTCACAGAAAGTCGTTTCTTGTTAGTATTTGACCGTTTTCAGTTCTTATTTTACGAAGTTTGAACATTGATATTTATTTTGTTTTATAAAAATGAGTTGTCGACCAAGTGATAAATAGGTATCAGAAATTAAAAAGTGGTATTGAAAAACGTGAACTTAAAGCTACCCAAGATATTTTTATATAATTTTATTATATTATTATTATTTTATTGTACAATATTTTTTAAATAATTTTTCTATAGGAAAACCTTGATAAGTATTTTTAAAATGTCTTATTATATTTAATTAAAAGTTTGAAGAGAGATCAGATTTAAATTCAAATCCATATTATTATTAGAATATGATTTTTTAAACCTGATGAGGAATTTACATGAATTAAATCATTTCTGTTAAAATAACACAAATAGAATGGATATCTCAGGGATACACCAGGCAAAAAGCCTCTCAAATATTTTTGCTCTGGGCTTCACAAATCCTATGGACGGCCCTGACTGATGCATACAAAAAAAAAAAAAAAAAAAAAATATTTTATATATATTATTTATATTTTCATGAACTTTTTTTATATTTTTGTTAATACAACATAGTTTCAGAAATAAAAATACCAATATAAATTTAAAAGACAGGCCATTCAAATATAATATATTATATAACATGATACATATTGAAAATTTTACTTGTAGAACTTTTTGATCTTGATCCCACGATTATTTATTTGTATTTGTAGACTGCAATAAAATATTATGAGTACCAACTAGCGTATAGCTTTGATATTATCTTTGATAATTTCCTACTTGACTTTTTTAACCGGAAAAGTATATATACACATACACAAAATATTAAAAAACCACATTATTTAAAAACCCAATAATTTTCCGTTATTCGATAGTTTTCCTTTTGCGTATAAGAAAACTTCAAGGGAAATCAATAATAACATCTATAAAGTACATAATGAAATACATTTTGTATAAATTCATTACCAGTATTTAGAGTTGTAAATACAACCAAAACTATTGTATAAAAATGCATGTAATTTTACATGTGATTTAATTTGAAAAGGAAAATGTCGAAAAAATATAATGAATATTGGTTTTTATTGAAAATTGTGTAACGTTTCAATTTTTAATTAAATATTGAATATAAAAATATGTATTATTATTATGTTCAAACCAAAAAACAGTATTTTTTGTACTATAAGGCAGTAGGTATGCTAAGGTATATGTGCACATGCTTTAGCAATAATACGTATAAAAATAATTTAAGAAATAAAAACATAATATACAATTATAGTGAAACGAACAGCAATAACTTGTAGTACCTTTTGTATTACTTTATAATAATCTTTCGCACTTGATGGTCTTTATGAGATGAATGTAGGAATTCTGCATAAATAATTTCAGAAAAACACACATTAATATAATATTATATTATTTAATACCACATACCGAAACTGGTATTTATTGCCATTATCGAGTAATTAAAATGTATTTATTTTTATTTAATATAATATTTCGTGTCTTTAAAATAAAATTTGCTATACATTTTTATACATTAATAAAAAGTCTTAATTCATGTGTTTAAGATTTAACCTACAAAAATCAAATACAGAAATCAGAAAAATAATAAAACAATATTAGATAACAATAAACGTATGATGTCGGTATTGATCAATATGCGGATTTAACACAGATCGATATAATATAAATTAATAATACGTATATCTGTAGTACCTATTTTAAATAAATACCTACTGTATTTAACGTTTATATTTTCAGCGGCCAAAAGTCAAGAAATTCAAAAATCTCTGTATGATATAGGAGCTTGAGATGACTTGCGACTTCCGTTCAAAAATCGAGAAGTTCGTTTCAAATATACACAGTTTAAATTACGTTTAAATTTAAAATAAAAATTGAATTATTACACGTTGTTCCGTGGTAGCCTGCAGTGGACGTCGTTGATTCAATAAAAACAAATAAATGGTACCTAATATTGTCGACTAAAAAGCTGGAAACGCAGCACCGGCTGCGACATATTGTTGTGTAACGTCTCGCAACGGATGTGCCGACAAACAGATCCCGGGTCATGTAGGACCCGATAACCATTTTGATAAGAATTTTTAGCAGGTTAGGTTAGTCCAGGTCGTTTAGATCCCATTGGGACATTTAGATCCCAAAGTATTTGAGACAGTTATATCCCACATTATAGATGCCAAAGAGGTCCCAGCTGATTGATAATTGATATTATATTATTATCACAAGCAAGATTCGATTTAAAGGACGGTTTTAGATAGGTATATAAATAGATAATATCTAAAACCGTGGTTTCAAGATAAAAACTTAATAAAAATTCAATATATTTATCATGTTCAAATATTAAATTGTTAAATACCTAATATTCTATGGGTCAAATGCAAATCATGACTTATTAAGTACATAGAATAAGGATTAAGTAGTGATCTACCATGTATGTGCGTCGACGTTATATTAAAAGTCTATGGTATTAACTGATAATAATAAAAATGATAAATGATAATAGATGGACTTCTAGATGAAGATTAGACATTAATTGGATTTCGAGACAATTAGATCCATGTTGTACTACCAGAAGTATGGTTGTGATCTGGATGACGCGGGTACTATTTGTTCATACAGCCTGGCAACGTCGTGTAACGTTGCCAGCTCTGCATTTTCTGTAGAATCAAATGATAGTGGTGCGCACTGCGTGCAACATTAACTCGCGACGTTGCCCAGCGTATGGCAACACGACGGTAATGTACATCTGGCAACAGTTTGTTCGCAACACCCATAGCGTACAGTCGTATATTACGTATTTGTATATATTGTGTATATTCTAATATATTATATTGTTTTTGTACTTTGTAACATAAATGAATATTAATTAACATTAAAATGGATATTGACGCGGACCGACTACTCGTGCTTGTTGAGGCTCGGCCCGCAATATATAATTTTAATTTAAAAGATCATTACAACCAGGATGTCGTATGCCAAATGTGGAGCGAAATTGGAGAAGAATTAAATTTTACAGGTATATTGTTTACTATATTATATATTATTTATTTTTAATATATTGGAAAATAAAATGAAAATAACAACGTTTAATCACTACGCTAAACACATATTTATACATCATGAACGTCAAAAGCCTATAGCCATAAATTCTTGCCACGACACCGAACCGATTGGCGAAACGAAATAATCAACGAAATTTTCTCGAACTTGATATGCATTTCGGGAAGCCCTTGCTCTTGTCGGTTCCCTGCTTACGTCACACTCTTCAACGTTTATCATTTCATTGTGTACCTACATCAGAAATTATTCCTTCCTTCTTTCTAATCATATTGTGTAAAACACAGCAAGCCAAAATTATTGTTCCTGCGAAATCAGGGTGGACTAACATAGGCCGTTGAAGAATATGAAATTTTTTCGGAAATTTTTTGCCACTTTTCTGGAGTTTGGTTAGTCATTAAATAAATAGAAGAAAGTACTCTCCACATAGCGATGCAAGTTTCATTTATTATTTCTCGTGCTGTCGAAGCACCAATGCGTACATGGTAGTGGATGAATTTAAAACAGTTGCAAGAAATCTGAAATAAAGGGTTGTAGTTAAATTATTTTTGATTGCTTTTTTTTTGGTAATATATTTATAGCATTTTTTTGTTCTAGATAAAAAAAAGCTCGGAAATTTAATTGAGTAATCCCTACACAAGGTGCTCTTTATAAAAATTAAAAAAGAACATTTACCGCATTCACAGGATTTAAAATAAAAATAATTCATTATTTAAACAAAAATTATTTAATTATTGAACTTTAATAATCTTATTATTGTTATTTCTGTTTTAGCCGCTCAATGTAAATCTAAATGGCATTCCTTGAGAACAGCGTACACACGATATCTTCGAGAAGTGAAAAATGCTCCTAGTGGATCTGCTGCTAAAAAGAAAAAGTGGTACTTGGCTGATGCAATGTCGTTTTTGGAAAATTATGCTGGACCGCAAAGAAAAATGATTAGTAAAAAGAATAATACTATTAAGTCCTCTGCCACAGAAGTCGTCGCGGATTCTATGGCTGAATATCTTAAGATAGTCACTGCTCAAGTTCAAGCTCAAGGTAAAAGTCAAGAATCAGAGGATCCTACATTAACATTCTTTAAAAGCCTTGTGCCTGATATAAACAAGCTGAACTCAAGAAAACAGCGTACTTTTAAAGCAAAAGTGATGGAACTTTTGAACTCAATGCTTGATAGTCAAGAAGATTCTGAATTGTACAATTCAAGAGGCCCCCTCTTTGTGCAGACTGTTTACAGTAGTAACTCATCTGAACCAACCCCCAACCTAAGTAATAACACATCTTCGTCATACAAGAGTCATATTAGATCACCTTTGATTGGTCGTGTAAATGCTGGACTACCAATCACAGAAGACCAACAACAATAATTCGGGAATCAACATCAAAATCAATCGATATTGCAGTATGATTCCTACATGACACAATGACACAATGTTAAATTACATGTTAAATAAATTAAAATATTATATTGGTATACAAAATAATATTGTATTTTAAAAATGAAGTATAAAAAATAAATAAACCATCAAAACTTACCTTATTGTTATCAATAATCTTTCCTCAGCTGAAATACTACTCCAAAAATTTGTATTTAACTTCTTTATTCTGTCTTCAATTATACCCAAAAGCTCGTCAAAGGTTTTAATATTCATTCGGCAGTAGTTGTAAAATTTTTCTGGATCGTTTCTTAGTTCATGAATAAAACCAAAAATATTTCTCTTTTGGTTGATTGGGTGAAACCAAAATTTATTTTGTTTTTCATTTTCTAATTCCAAAAAATCTAAAAACTGCTACAACAAAATATTCACCTCTATTTCTTTATCCATGTTTAGAATAAAGAGACAAACTAAAAACACTTGTCACTAAACGTCTAAACACACAACAACAACAACTGATGATAACATTTACAAAAATAATCTTTTTGCAATTAAACAATTTCAAAATGTTGCAGTCGGTGTGTTTATTATTTTTTTGTTGTGCATCAAAATGTTTCGCAACAGAAAATTGCACAACAAATTGTTGCAGTCGGCGCGTTTTCAGCCTAAGGTGTATATAAATCATTTATTAATAGTAATAACTAATGACTAACTATAGTTAAAAGTTTTACCAATATCAAGCAGATGTACCTAATCTATATATTATCGAAATCTCTTACATATCTCTAACTCTATTCAAATTCATAGTTCAAACTCTATGGCCCAACTATGAATTAATATATAACTATTCTTAAACTAAAAATGAGCAAAAGTTTGGTTTAAATTTCTTATTTGGTACCCATCAGTATTTTATCAAGACGAACGTTTTAATAATCGTATTATGTAATCACTAATGCAGGACACTGAGTAAAATTTTGAGAATGGCGAACTCATTTTAGATAATCCAAGGGTGAGTAGTTAAATAGTTAATTAAATTTAGTTTAAGTTAAATGATTGTTAATATGGTGTACTGTAAACGCATCAAATAGGCTAGTTAAAAAATCTGTGGCTAAGTTATAAACTCATTTTTGTTTATTCAAAGTTAGATTTTAAAATATGTACATTTAACTTAGGTTCAAAGTTACTACCAAAGAAGATTCATTTCCATAACTTATGAAAAAAAATTTATATTATAGTTAGTACTTCTTTTCGTTCTAAAATGATAAATTATTTATTTCGATGAATCGATTCTGAGCAAAGTTCGGTGTAATATTCCTTTTTGTTCTTTTAAGTTTAAAAAAATTACTGAGAATTTCGAAAACTTTTTAAAATACTAACTACGAACTTGAATTAAAATTGTAATCCAACCTAACCGTATAAAAAAATAATCAAACTTCAAAATTGTATTTAAATTATGGAATAAAATCAAAAAGTTTTGAAATATTTACTCCATTAATATAATACTAAAGTATATAGGTAAAAGTATAAGAGAAAAACTAGGTATATAATATGTGATGAATTTATACAATGCTTAATTACACATTCACTATTAATAATTTGGCTTAAGTAATTTGATTATTTGATAAACATGATTTCAATCTACTACTAGAATATATATGGCCATTTTGGGTTTGACAATATTTATTTTAAATTCCTGTAAATTTGAATGTCACTGAGAAAAGTAAGATTATTTTTTTGTACTCAATAGGAAATTTTGTAATTTGGAAAATAACATGTTAATTTTTTTTAAATACAAAAATGTATTAACAGTTTTAAAATCACCACAATTATAACTTAATTATGCATTTCCAAATGTATAATAATAGAAGTGTTAATAACATTTTTATAATATATACCTAGTCACTATGTTATTATTTAGGCAATGAATTCATGAAAAATCTAATTAGTCACGTATTTTTATTAATTATTAGTTGTTTTTTTTTTTTTTTTTTTTTAACTTTTATTCGATTCCTACCCGAATAATCGTATATATAGGTACATAAAAATAAAACTAAAAATACATCATTGTAAGACTATAACGTTCCTTGCTACATAAAAAAATGAATCGTGTAATATACCTATGCAAAATACATAAAACACGGACCAAGAAAATTGATTTTCCGATTAACTCAGTCGAGTGAGCTTAAATGGGGTTTTAAATTTGAACTTATGAACTAGTGGATGCATTAACCAACTAAATTTCAACTACTCGAAAACGTGTTCCAATTAAAATTTAACTTTAACCAGTTAATTGCATCATTAAATTTACAGTTAAATGAATTTATCTTATTGTGATCCCACTGAGAATACATTATTTCTCATAATAATATTTTTATACCAATAATAAAATGTACAATATATTATATTATAAACAATAATTTATATAAATACATGGTTGAAATTTTTGTCGTAAGAGCGGTAAATTTAGCGATTTCGATGATAGTTCTGGTTAAAATGGTTTGAAAACTTTGGCGATACGCCAGGTAAATACGGTCAGTTCTCGTGGTCTCCGTGAAATTGCGACTGGTATTCGGGCGCCATGAAAGCTGGTGCCACCTGTTGCCTCACCACCTCGGTGTTAATGACGGGCTTGCCCTTCAACGCGTCGTCGTACTCGGACGTCGGCGCCAGTTCCTTGTAATCCTGCCGCAGCGCTTCGATGTCCTCGCGGGCCTCTACGAACTCGGACTTCTCCATGCCCTCGCTCTGGTACCAGTGGACGAACGCCTCTTTGCTGAACATGAGGTCGAACTTGTTGCACAGCCTGCTCCACGCGGCCGCTATGGCCGTCGTGTTGGACATCATGCACACGGCCCGGCCGCCGCCGACCAGCTCGTCCGCGTCGGACATGGCGGCCAGTGGCGGCCTGCAGTTGATGCCCACCTTGAACCCGGTCGGACACCAGTCGACAAACTTCAGGCACTTGGCCAACCGGATGTTCGATATGGCGTGGTTGATGTCCTTGGCCACGACGTCGCCGCGGTACAGCATGCAGCACGCTATGTACCTGCTGGTGGAGTGGGCCGGGTCGTCCAGCTTGAACAGCTGGTTGCCGGGCTCGAAGCACGCGGCCGTGATGTCCGTGGTGGACGGGCGCTCGTGCGCCGACCGCTGGGCCGACGTGAACGGCGCGTACGCCAGCAGCGGGAAGTGGACGCGCGGGAACGGCACCAGGTTCGTCTGGAACTCGTTGATGTCCACGTTCAGGGTGCCCGGGAACCGCAACGACGCCGTGATGGACGACACCACCTGGCTGATGATCCGGTTCAGGTTCTTGTACGACGGCCGTTCCACGTCCAGCTTGCCGCAGCTGATGTCGTAGATGGCCTCGTTGTCCACCATGAACGCGCAATCGGTCGTGGCCAGCGTCTTGTGCGACACCAGCACCGCGTTGTACGGCTCCACCACGGCCGTGGACACCCGCGGTGCCGGGTACACCAGCACCTCCAGGTTGCTCTTCTTCGCGTACTCCTGCCGCAGGGACTCGGACAGGGCGCCGGTCAGCCCGGACCCCGTCCCGCCGCCCATCGAATGGAACACGATGAACCCCTGGATCCCGTTGCTCGACTCGGCGAACAGCCGGATGCCCTCCATCACCTTCTGTACGTACGGCCGGCCCTCCGAGTAGTAGCCGCGCGCGTAATTGTTCGCCGCGTCCTCCTTGCCGGATATCAGCTGGTCCGGATGGTACAGGCCCCGTTCCCGGCCCATCCGGATCTGGTCGATCACCGTCGGTTCCAGGTCCACCATCACCGTCCGCGGTATGTACTGGCCGTTCACCGTTTCCTTGTAGAACGTCGAGTGGTCCGCCGGACACAGGTCATCGTCCGCCAGTTTCGTGAGGCATCCGTCGCTGCCGATCCCGTGTTCCATCCCATACAGGTTCCACACAGAGTTTCCCATCTGCACGCCAGCCTGTCCCACGTGCACGGTGATTACTTGACGTTTTCTGTCCATTATGCGAGTGTGTTTTTAGTGTGGCTCTCGGAAGTGGCCTATCGTTTCCTGTCCGCGATCTACTGCTCTACCCGTTCGCCCGTTTACGCCGGTACACTGTCGGCGGTTAGGTTAAAATAATTAAAGTTAAAAATGTTGTTTGCTCGAAATTTTCAATCATTCAATCACAAAATTTTGTTCACTCGAAATTTTTTCCACTCTGTGTGTACTTTTTGACAGAAACTATACTTTCGGTAGGATCGTCAATATTTATTTTAATATAATATATCTGTAATATAAATCCCTTAGATCCCATTGTTTTTAGCCAACTATAATCGCATACCCTTTTTGCACCATTATTGCTTATTAATATACAACCCATTCGTATAAGCTATTCCCGCCAGTATCGTAGTATACCGTTCACGACAATCGTGTGTCCGATATAATGAGCCGATTACGTCTGGCTGACAATCGGTGGGCCCAATTGGACGGTAGACCGACAGTCGTATTTCTATTAAAATCTATGAATTGAAAAACACTAAAAATTAATTTATTATTAATTACGTGGTATTTATAAAAAAAAAAAAAAAAAACATTCATAAAACACACATTATTGATTATACCGGAGATTTTCAGTGTTTACGTAAAACTGTTAAAAACAGGTTCTTATTATAATTTTAAAAATTAAAACACTTATCATAAGATAGACGGAGAATAATATTTTGGAGTCAATATCAATTCAGTTTTATAATGTAGTAAATAAAAAAAAGTAATCATAAAATGTTATTATTTTTACTTTTTAAACTACACAACAATACTTACCGCGTTTTCACTAAATTGAAAACTGAAATGAGATTGATTATAAAATTTTGTTCTTTATCCATTTGATTATAAATGTTTTAACCAAAACTACTTTATGAACCTGTCTTAACCCGTTTTTACTTAGAATTTTGTCTAGGATGCGGATTATATTGATAATTATTATAACTCAAGTTAAGGGCTACAAATAAATAGAATCTATACACACAATAGATGAAAAATCAATTTTCTTAAATTTCTATCAATAAAATTAATTTAAAACTACAATATATTTTTAAAATATTATGGAGATTTTTTTTTTTAATTTGAAAAAAATATTAAAATTTTTAATTTTTTTATTATTAACCAAATATCTAGTAGTATCTTGAGGACCAAGAGAAAATAATTATAATTATATAATAAGGGAATGTGTTTCAACAGGCAATTTACTTTAAATATCTTATGTTATGTTATGTTTGTTTAAGATAATTATATTTTATATATACGCTACCTACCAAAATGATTCAAATTTAAATACAATAACTGTCTGTTATCCTTGTGTCCCAATTCCGAAACTTTCGACCATAAAATATTTTTGATGAGCATTTCAATTTAAAATATAAGTAGTAGAGTTTGGGTTTGATTTATTATCATTGACTTTAGGTTCAACATTATATTATCACTCTAAAACATCCGGTCCAAGTGCAACAAAGTCGGTCGAATTAGTATATAATACATTGCCGGAAATATGAATAGTTTAAACATGCATAATGCTTAGGCATTTCACATATTACCACAGATATCAAGTTAAGTAAAAATAATTTTTATTGTATATTTCCTAAAAATGCCTAGGTATTATGTATAACGCCATAGTCATTAGGAAAATTATATAATTAACATACATATTATAATTAGATCTGAGTAATTATACAATTAAACGATATTTAATAATCAATTAATTATTAACATTTTTAAAATAATCGATAAGTTGAATGATCGCCAATAATTGAATTATCGCCAACATAACTGAAAAATTATTTTAAATCGTGTAATTTTCGAGAAAAAATTGTAAAATTGTCTTATTTTAATTTTATACGGGAGCTTTCAAAAACGTAATAAGTGAAATGACCTTTTATAAAGGAAATATCATGAATATTTGTTATAAATTAGAAAATAACAAATAAACTAGTCATACCCTATAGTTACTGACTAATTACTATATAAATGATATATAATATTTATAACTACCAAAAAAGACTGACAATTTTTATAAATAGGAATATCAAAATTACAGAAACTTGAAATTTACACTAAATATTTACTATAACACTGTTTATTGATGTCGTATTTTTTATTAGCTATATAAATGCCAATAGTAATAACTCATGTTATGTACACCACAATTTTACAATGGGCCAATTTACTCTAATATCAAAAATTACAAAACTATAATAGATAATAATAATTCTAATCGTAAATATCTTATCTTGTTAATTAGACAGACGAAAACGGAAAATACGCTCGTTACGTTACGATGTACATTTTTACATCGTCGAAATATGTTATATTTATACGCACCCAGTTAGAATTTACTTTCGTTACAACGCACGCATTTATTGCATTTATAACGCGCATGTGGTCTATAGTAGTATTTAATATTTATGTATAAGCAAATAGTAAGGTCGTATTTGAATATATATTTTCGGGAGATTCTAGTTTTTTTTTTACGATTCTTTTCGATTATACGATTAATCGATGATATCGAAATACAACTCATAATCTTTATATAATTAAATTTTTCTGTACATGTGTATGTCACCGAATTTCTCGTAAACGGCAGGACAGATTATTTGAATTACATTTTTTGTGTGTGTCGCTGGATGGTTTAGATTCACAATTTTACCACCACCACCCCAATTTAAAATCAAAAAAATCATAACTTGAACGTGACAATGATGTCGAATTCTATGGTATTTATGAGTACCTACCTATTATAATAACCTTGGAGTTGTTTTGACACTGTTCGCTGTGTTTCGATGTTCCATGTATCACAATTGCGCAAATCAATCTTTTTATCACTTTTTATTTTCAGTGTTTTTTTGTGTCGATGATTCTATAAAATTTACTGAGTTTGTTTAACAAATTATAACACTCATACATTTCAAATATAAATTCTAATATGTGTTTTGTGTTTATTCATGTCTTTGTGGAGGAAATATTAGTCGACGGTACAAGGAATTCACAAATAGTCCTCACCCCTCCGGTTAAATAGAACGGCAGAAGATCAATTGACGAACAATTATATTATATTCTTTTGAATTTTTAAATTCATTGGATTTACCGGGAATGCCACTACATAATTTTCGATTAAAAATTAGTTCACCAATTATTTTACTTTGGAATATTTAAATGTACCTCCTAAGCTATGAAATGGCGTGCCATTCGTCATTAAAAAAAAAAAAAAATCATGGTCAATGTTCTTGAAGCTACCATTTATTTTTTCAAGAAGTAGTTTTTCAACTTAGCTAATGGATCCCAATGATCCCTTCAGACTCGCCCATTCTATTCAGACGCCTGCAATTTCTAATTAACTTGGCATTCAAAAATCACAAGGCGAAACAATGTCCATTTGTGAGACGGATCAAGAAAATCAATTCTTCTCACATGGCCAATATATGTTGCGTGTTCTCGCGTTGATAAACCATCAAAATTGTTAAATTATACACCTCAGGGATTGACGAAAAACATTGTTCATCAACTCGCATTAAGATAAAAACAAAACAAACTTTATTTATTTTAGTATTAAGATTCAACATTTATTTCAATACTTCACTCTTTTTACATTAATAAAAATATGACTGTCATGGAAATGATTTAGGTTTTTTCTTTATTTTCTATTATTTAATCAAAATGAAAATTGTCCGAATTCGCATCATATATTATTGGTAAGTATATGACTACTCGCAGTCCATACATATGGTTCAATGGATCCACAGCGTAGAAGCTTCCTTTTTCATGAATCGCCACGTCTCCAGTCACCTGTATGTCCAGTATGAACTCACGGACCAACTGAGTTTCACGTAGTCTTCTCCACACAGCTAATACATAATATGAAAAAAACACAACTGTCAGACATTTATACACATACAAAAACGGAAATATATATTTTTGCAATCACATTAAAATACTTACCACCAAACTCACGAAAAGTATCGCATCTTTCACCAAATATCGTCCGGCCATGACACGAGAATTTAACGGCGTATATGATAACGAGAAATTGCACTAATTTTTTGATTTTGCTTTGGTCAACAGCAAATCACACAATGATGAAACTATTTCAATTCAATCCAATCTATAGAAAAAAAAAGGGGGGGGTCTAAATGTTTTATATTCTATTTAATTTGAGTTTATTTCTCATTTTATTTTCGTGGATGGACGCCAAATTTTTATATTCTAGATAACATACAGATAATCTATTTGTATATTTATATAGGTAAATAAATATAGGTCTACAGGCAGGAAAATAATATACAATGAAATCTAGCAATAGCAGAACATTGCCGGGTCAGCTAATCGAATATGGATTATAAAATTTCATAACCGCCCAGCCCTAATTTTACATAATGTATATATCATATATTTTATTTATTTATTTAAACGTGATAAGTGATAACTGATAATAATGAATGACATTTCAAATTGAAATTTATTTTTATTTTTATGCAAACACATTTCTGATTTGAAATTCAAATTTGCATAATATAATTGACAGTTTTTTTAATTAATTGTATGAAACGAAGACCTTCACTACAGTGAGAGCTCTTTATTTTATCCTGCATCTAAATATAATAATCATGTTCTCGTTATTATTGTCGATGACATTACTTACCCTCCCTTGGGCTGATTATGTCTTGATTTACCATGTAAAATATTTAATTATGATAAGATATCTCGAAGTTTATTGACAATATTGTTTGAAAGCTTATCGAAATGATCGAACCATGAACATTAAAGGTTCTTCTAACAAAGTATAAAATATATTATATTGATGAGATTAAATGCAATTTATCAGTTTGTTTATACTCTAAAGGTTTCATAACTACTAATTTTGTTTAGTGGTCTCTTTAAATTTATAAACCATTATAAATTTAAATTGACTATCAGGTGTGATTATCAAATTATCAATTGATCAAATCATCATGATACAGTAGTGAGTATCATGATACATGAAAAAAGGATTTAGTATTATATTGTTTATTTTTATCACTAATATATTCATACGTTTTTCTATTCAAATTAAAACTTTTTTTTCATTCCAACGAATACAACAATGTGTATAAAATTTGTATATATAAAAGATACAAACACAGAATGACTTAAATGATAAGGGGATGACCATTGACACTACTTCAAATATTTAGATATTTTTTTAAATTTGTCTAGGAAGAATGAGTTTATAAGTCCCTGGATCATTTAAGTTTAAGCGTATGAAGTGGATTGTCAAGGAAGAGTGATGGAAAGAAGGACTTATAAAATATTTTGTAGTATTTGTCAATTTTATATTTAAATTAATCCATCATTCAGTAAAATTTGTATTTATCAACAATCAACATCATACATTATATTATTTGAATATTTTTCATTATACATTTTAACCATTACAATAATAACATATATAACTGTACATATATAAATATTATTTTAAACTTTTATGTTACCTATACGATAATATTATTTTTACAGCTGATAAAATGATGAAAGCTGCATGGCATCTATATCAGGAAAACTATATTAGTATTATTGTCAAATAATTATCAACAGTGAACATATTAACAAAATAATTATGAATTTCTGAACAAAACTTTGAAAGTTAATTTTCAAATGAAAATTTAAACGAACTGCAGGCAATACGATTTAGTCGGCCAACTGGTGAAGTTATATTAGGTCGTGTCATGTAGATGCGTTATTCGACTAAATTCATATCAAATCACGGGCGTCGTTTTGGAGTGGCAGTGTGTGCAACAGCACCACTAACCTAAAAATATTAAGTATAAATTGGCCTTCCATTAATGCTCCAATGGGTCGTCATAATATAACTTATATATTATGTATTATGTATTCATATATGTCATATGATATGAATATTAATTATAAAATGTATATAATAGGTTTATATATTTTTTTTTAATAATATTTTTATATTATTTACATACTCAGTTGCGTAGTCAGGATTTTTCAAAGGAGGGGGGGGACAATAAAAAGTTTATTTAATAAATATCATGGTTTGACTAGGGGACCCAAATAAATTTTAAACAATTAATTATTTCAGAAGACTGTAAGGTGTGATTCATTGGGTGGAAATCGAGAGGGGGCTTAACCCCCTTAAAAGTTCTCTAAGCCTTTCAAAAATGGTTTGAAAAATTATTATTTTTAAATGTATTTATATGGATATATATTCCCTAAGAGACGTAAGAATGTATGTATATAATCTTAGTTCCCCCCCCCCCCCAATAATTCAATCCGATTTCCGCCAATGGTATGATTGATCACAAAATTGACAATATAATGAAAATGGCTCGACTTCACAAAACCATGTAATTCGGTTCTAAAACAATAAAAATAAAAGTTTATTTTTTGATCCTGAATTTAATGGTGTTTTAAAACTGGCTGCTAGTACTTAATTTTTGTGTTATAGTAAAAAAATCTCGAAAATCGCTATATTTTTCAAATTACGTTTAAAATAATCAAAAATGAAATTGAAAAAAAAATGTTTAGCACACTGATACCAGTGGTAACAGATACCACAGTAACAAATATTATTATTAATAATATTTCTTTAAAAGCACTTACTGCCTACTCGACATGATTTTTCACCACAAATCGGGAAATATTTTCGATTTAATTTGCGACATTCGCAACGGTAAATTCGTGAACTTCAAAAGTCCCTAACTTCCGAATTAAGTCCATCCAGCCAATTTGTAAGAATAGAATACTAAATAAAATGAAAAAAATTCAAAAAGCACGAATTTTTATATTTCTACAAGGTATAATAAAGTATAAACAAATTTAAAAAAAAATTCTTTTTTTATTGGTTTATCATTGATAACTTAAAAATTAAGTAAGAAATATAAATTCTGATTATACTATCAAATTTCACATACAATTTCACATAAATTAAAAAAAAAGTTTATGTTTTTTAAACCAGTAGCTAAGAACGTATTTTTGGAAAAATAGCGATTTTAAATGTTTTATGTCTATAACTCAAAAAGTAAATACAAGTGGTCAATTTCAAAAATTCCATCAAATCCGGGGTCAAGAAATGAATAGTTTTTTTTAAAACCAAAAATTTTTCTAGTACCTACACTATACTATACTGCATTTGTTCTAAAATTAATAATATTATTAAATATATTTGTCGATAAGAAATATTTTTGTTGATTTAAAATCACCGGTTATTTTACTGTCATTGTATTTTAATACTATATACAAACACGGATCAATGAGGGGAGGTAGGCTCCTTGGGTCCTCCGATTAAATACACTACCGCATATAATTATATATTATATATATATATATATATATACATATTTTTTTAAAAAACGGCCTGGATAAATGTTAAAATTGGTCTGCCTAAAAGTTCACACACCCGGAACAAAAACGGAAATGACGTCCCTGTATCGGATATGTCGGATAATGGCCGGTGGACGGGCCATCCGATCATCTGACAGACCACAAAATCGTGTTGCAGGCTGCGTTGTCTGTAGATAACACTTAATTTGTTCCGAGCGATGGTCAGGCTGATCAAATCATATCGTGTAAAGTCCGCCGCTTAAAGTTGCTTAATGTTGAACAATTTTCGTCTGCGACATCAACTAACAAATTACACGAAAATAAAATTATACCTGCACACAATTATGTAAATTGTATAGTAAAAAAATGTATTATACTCTATTATACAGCCTAATCACACATTTTGTGTAAAAAAAATATAAAATACACAAGATATAAAAAAAATCTGTTTTCCAGATATATTTGGTGAAATTGTATTCTCAAAACGAGTATAAACGAAGTTTGTTGTAATAAAATTAATTTCTATAAATCTCTGTAAAAAAAAAAAATCCCATCGATATTATACATCATTTATACTAATTATAATAGTAATTATTTAGATCAAAGTTAAATCTTTCAAGACTATTATATTATTTTAAATTACAATATAATAATCAAACATGATCCAACTACACGCAAATATGTCATAACATTTTTTAAATTCCTATTCATATATAACTATATAATATTAATATTAATAATATTAATAATAATAATAATAATAGTAATATTATATAAAATTATAATATATAATATGTCTAACTAATAAATTTCTCAAAAATTATTAAAAAATTATTTTGATTGTTATTATTTATACTAGTGGGGTCAGTGACTATAGTGAATATCGAATAGATCCTAGCTGTAATAATTTTACCGAAAGAATTATATTTATTAATTAATTTTAAATGTATACGACACCATGTTTTATTTATGAAATAGGTAATTATAGCTAATTATCACTAAATTATAATAAAGATGGTTCCCAGATATTGATACGAATTTTTTTTTTAGTTAGGTATAGTATACATAGATGATAGAACTATTCAACTGTACATTAATTATACAACATAAAAAGAAAATACGGTATTTTACATCATATCGACTGGTTATAATTTTTTTTTTAAAGTCGATTATTCCTTCGGTCCTCGGATAGGATACTATATTATTATTATTTTTAGATTTGAAAGAAAAGATAAAAATATATATCCCATATCGGTATCCCAGCCAATGAACTAGCAGATGAACTACAGACAGCTAAAACTGTTAGTTCTCCCAACACTCAAATATACGAACAAGTATTATACGATAACATATCTTATGATCTAAAAATCAAATGTCATTCGCTGTGGCAATCCCAAAGGGAAACACAATTAAATAACAAACTTTTCCAGATATAAGCATCAAAAAAAAAAAAAAATGGCCTGACCCTTAAATAAAACTAAAAGACACGACGAAGTCATGATCACCAGATTATGTATAGGACATACAAGTCTAACTCATTCATACTTAATGAGTAAAGAACCTGAGCCCATATTATGTGAAACACGCCCGTGTATACTTTCAGTCAAACGCATATTTCCCGAATATCCCTCATTTCTCTCTGCTCTCTCATCATCGAACATCAAAACAATTGAAGCCCTCGGACCCGAACAGGAAGCATATCATAACATATTATAACATAATATTACTCATTTATTTAATCGTTATGTATATTATATTTTTAATCATGTACTTTTATTTAATAATTTTTTATTTTTTCTCTGATTGTTAATCCACTGGATAACGTATACAATTTGTACCTATACATCCCTAGCATAGTTTAAAGCCAAAACAGTCTAACGAATCTTTATATTTGAAGCCTATAATTTATTATACGTATTAATTATAATAACACCACTGTATACTCGTATATATTGTGAAATTCTCTTAAAACCTTTACGAACCTGTGATATTTTTTAAAAAATATTTTAATAATATCGATGATGTATAATATATATAAATAAATTATTGTTAAATATATTCGAGTAAAAAATATAATCTAAGAACATAAAAATAATTACATAATAGATGATTTCATTATAATAAAGAACTGCGTGAAAATACGTTTTTAAGCTGATTAAATATTTTCCTATTAAATATTCTTTTCAAAATCAGTTTAATCGTATTATGTCACTTCCATATGGGTTTTAAAAGGGTTGACATCGAAATCAATGAACGACCGTGGTTTGGCAGATAATCATTTCGAGCCACACTATTGTATAATAATATTATTATTATATATTATATCGGTTAATATACTCATTATTGATTATACACATATATGAATCGACGAAAGAAATATAATAAGTTCACTACTTAAAAAAGCGTTTTTTATGAAAGTCTTAGGGACTATGGTGGCAGCAGACGCTGCATGTGCTGCCACTGCCATTTTCCAAAAGTGCCGATTGTGATTCAATAAAAAAAAAAAAAAATTCATTTGTAAGCGCCTACAATTTTCAATGAAAAACTCATGTTAGCATTTCTCATTTTTACCAACCTACAACCATCTTAGAAGTATGAAACGAAAAATAAATTATGGAAAACAACATTATCTAGTGCTCTACATATCCTTTTTTCGATATTTAAATTTTTTCAATTATATTTATTTGAAAAAATCAAAAATGTTAGTTACTAAGTAACTCATAAAACGTATTTAAATGCATTATCTAGTGGCTAGATAATTTTGTTCTTTATCATCTATTTTTTGTTTCATCGTTCTACTTTGTTATAAATAAGAAATTCAAAAGTAATAATTTTAACAAAATCTTATAAATTCGTAAAAATCAACTGCAATAAAAATTATATAGTTATAGTTATTGGACCAATTATTATTCATTTTTAAAATATATAAACATTTTTCAATTGTTGGATTTTCATGTTTCTTAAAATTGTCTAAAAATTTCCTATATAAAATCTCTTAAAAATGGCTGCGATGACATCCTTCCTCTTAAGTGTTAATTCGAAATATTTAGAAATTATTTTTCCATTCAAAAAATGATTTTGTCAATCAGTTTAGTCTCTTTTAAAAAATATTTTCAAATATAAATTAATTTTTCGTTAAAACATTGTTAAAAAATTTATAGAATTTAGAGAATTGTAGTGTTAAGGAGCTGTAAATGTGTTCCTTGTAAGTGCAATTTGGTCAACTATAGAAAAAATTTGTTTACAATTTTTGAAATTTTATTTTCAGTGGCGTATTGAGTGTTTATTTTAGAGAGATGATGTTCTTTAGGCTAATTTTTTTTAACCAGAAGTCTCGATCCAACCGTTATGTACACTCATTTTCCGATAGTAAATTTTATCAGGATGGTATTTCTTAGCCTAATATTTTAATTAAAACCTGTAAGCTCTAAAACTCAATGTTTGTAAAGTACTACTAGTAATTATTATTACTAGCATTTACTCTGAATAAAATTATTACTTAAGAGGACGCCATACATGAGATTTTTAACGAGTTCTGTACTTATAAGCAATTTCTAAATTATCTTAGTAAAAATAAAAATCTAAAAAAAAATTCAAAATATTTCTGTGGCAATGCCTCTTTTTCTCGTTTTAACTGTGGTTTTAAAGAAAAATATTTACTCGGACTGTAGTCGTAATTAAGATGCTAAGTTTCTACACAATACGATATTTCATGCTATTTGTAAAATTCCCCAAATAATAGTTTTTATAAAATTAATAATTATTTTAAGATTTTATATTTTAAAGAGAGGACAACGGTAGAATAGGGAAGCACGAGTAAATCGATTATATCGATCATTTTATGGCAATAAATTAATATTAATCGTGTGTTGGCACGCCAAAAAAAAAATATATATATATAAAACATTACTACAGTTATCAAAAAACTATAACAACCGTGCACATACCATATTCAAATTCTTCGTGGAATTTAATATGGTATTGTTTATGAAGTCTTAGCAAAAATACAATTCAGAGTCTATCTGTCTCGTACATACCTATGTTGTCTTCTAGGTTTTACACGCCAAACAAGTGTAGTAACAAGCGGTATACATATATATATTATAGGTTCATATATGGTATGATTACAGAACAAGATATGTTGGAGTCCGTTTGTATCGATTTTTAGATAATAGAAGCGATGTAGGTATCATAATTATTTACGATACCTATTACATGCACATACTTTAATTTATTCGATCAAAATTGCCAGGCTGTAGCCGTATGTGAACAACTTGTTAGGTAATATATACCTTTTGGCTTTTATACCGTATCAATATTCAGATGTAACGTTGTTTCCGGCTTATTCGTGGATAACCGTAAATTAATGATTTACATATTTACAATAATCGATATGATCCCTATCGATATATGTAACCTATCGTCGATTGTTTAAATTAATAATCGCGCAGTCTTAAACGCACGTGCCGTCCTCTAGTTACACCGACGCATAAGAGTGTATGAGATTATTACATTCTATCGGTATTCAGTGGCGTAAGTTGGGCCAGTTCTATGGGATTGCTAGAATGCATGCCACCCACTTTCCCTCTTTCCATCAAAACACAAAAACAATATTATGTAAACAACTTGTTAGTGCCATACCCATTTTTGTTGCCCCTCTTTCCATAAATGTATAATGTTATAGGTATACCAATAGTGTACGGTAAGTATCGCGATTAGGAATAAAATTTAGAGTTCAAAATTACCCGACAAAAGTTTTTCGAAAAACAACCATTATTTTCTGCAAAAAAAAAAAACTAAAAATCGTCCAGATACAAATGGTAGAAGTTGGGCCCACCATCCCTTCGACTTTTAAATAGACTTACGACTAGTGTATTATTATTATTAATATTTTAAGTTTAAATAATTATTTTAAATGAATAATTGTACGAGTAGCTGGTATTCTGTCTAATTATTCATTTATGCAACATTAATATTTAATATTTACACACACCAACGAACGTGAATGAAAAACGGAAAAAATTGGGTATTTATATAAACAAATATTTACACAAACTGTTAGATAGAAATCTATTTTATAAACAAAACTGTAAACCAAAATAATTATATGATAGTTATAGGTAATAGATATATAATAGTTATAGTTAAAGGTTATAGTGATAGATATACCTAATAGTTATAGAAAAATGAGGCCAATACTTTCATTCTGATAGAGGCTGAATTTAGTTAATCAAATCCTAATTAATTAGGCATTTAACTACGTAAATATTTTCTTCAAATTATATTTTAGCATTTATTGGAAGGTAAATTATTTGATTACCCAGGAAATTTGGTAGATTATCCTAGACCTCAGTCCTAATACTAAAATCGACACAGGTTATAGAATTGTAGCAATAAAATTTGTTTCTACAGCCAATCTATAATAATATATATTATATTTATTTTAATTAAGATATTATCTGACTAAAAATAATAATTATTTGAATCCCTCTTTTTTGAAATGTTGCTTTCTGTATAAAGTCGAAAACATGTAATATTTCTTAAAAGCAAAAAAAAACATATAAGTAGTTAACCTCCTACTCCCTTACACCCCGATTATTATTCGAGTTTTAGTTTTATGAATTTCTATATAGCAGTGAAAAAAGTTCAATATATTTTTAGCGGTATCATTACTGGTCAATGCATTTCTATAGCCATCGCTTACAAAGTAAGTAAATATAGTTACTAATAATTCAAAGTATCCTTTTATCCACTTAAATGTGTACAAAAAGTATTTGTGCTGTCAACTGAAGAATCGATTTTATTTACGACTACTTTAATAGTTCTTTTGTAATATTTTTGTTTGGCTAGTTATGTCCGAAACACTCTTAGAAATGAAAAAGAAATACAAAGTTTCTCATATTATTATTATTATTATTATATAGATTTTAGAGTTACAGCAAATAAATCAACTACACCCGTTTTGTGTGTTTTTGTAATTATTTTAAAATTATTTTATCTTACCATTAAATTAATGTTTTATAAATGAATAATGTCTTATAATGTTCAATTATATTTTATTATATTATAATTAGATAACAATTAGTTTTAAAGGCAATTTTCACATTATTAGTATTCATATTTAAAATATTAGCAAATTTACCTGATAAAAATTCATGTTCTTTCATAGAATAATATTTAATTGGATCATAACTAGGTAGTATATAGGATTGTGTAGTTTTACTTTAATTTTTTTGTGAATTTTCTTGATCATATTTATATCAAAATTATTTTAAATCCTTATGTCACAAATTACGTTTAATTAATTTTCATAGTTAGATTTGTTTAGAGTCTATATAACATGGAATTAAAATAAGAAAATCTTTTAATATTTAAAATAAAAATAATAATAAACTAATAAAAATTTAATTAAAACCACAAATAATAAATCCAAGAAATTTAAAAATAAATTTTCTATCATTTAAGTAGCTGCAATAAATTATATATTTTATAGTTTCAAAATTCGATACAAAGAACATATTTCACATATTTTAGAAATGAAATTTTAAAATCTTCTAAATCTAATTTTGCTTAGCAGCTCTTAGAATGTAATCATAATATTCATTTTGATGTAAAAAGGATTAAATAATATTAAAGAATCAAAAAAATATGTACGATAATTCAGTATTAGAATAATTACTCATTTATAATAACGTAAAACAAAATAATTTTAATATTTTAAAATATATATAAACTGATTTTGAGGATAATGTTAGACAACGATACATAATTTTCATATTTTTTATACTATTTTTTTGATTTTTATTATTCATTTATAACCTGATGATTACTTACGGTCAAAACTAGTTGTTATTTATAATCTTTTTTTAAAACTCTTGTCACATATTCATTTTTTTAACTATTATTTTATTAATATACAGGCTTACGTCCAAAATTACAATGGTGCAGTTTATCTAAATAATATTATTTATATACGTAATATTTATTTATTTTTATATTTAAAATAACTATCTACTGCAGGGAAAATCTAAAATTGACCTCTTTGTAGTAGACTAAGTATTAACTAGGTACTAATTAAAAAATAAATTTCTAATCAAAATAATCTTTACCCAAAAAGTTTCTACTCTACTCCATATCTATAGGTGCCCAAAAAAATGTCTAGCATATTAAAAAAAAAACCCATTTAAAATTCTTTATAAATTACTTAAAAGTACTTAGTAAAAACATTTTAAAGTATTTATTTCTTCGTCGTAATACCACTGTAAATTCAAATTTTGGAATTATTATTTTCCGATTTATAACAAGTTTTGGTCATTTTCATTAGTTTTATTTTACTAACACTACCTACTGGGAAAATTAAAACATTTTTTTACTAAAATACGAACTATAATTAATTATCATTGAGAATTCATCTACCAAAAAATTACTATTCGAGTCTTAATACTTGTATTGTATATTAGTCTTATATATGTGGGTACACATAACAATGTGTATAGGCCTGTATATACACAAGAAATCATTAATAAATAAATATATTGATTAAATATAATCAATGATAAGTATAAAAATCTCTACATTGTATAAAAAATAATATTTTATTATTAATATAATACTTCTCGCTTCGTTCATAATCTAAAATTGATAATTGTTTTTTATTATAATAAAATATAGGTATGACTATAACTAAGTTAGCCTCCTGTGCTTAAAATTCCAGTTAATTTAAATTATACAAATAGTTTATGCAGATATTTTTTAAGTAATGACATATTTCTTTACAAATTATGATAGTTGGTCAATCGTTCTTATAGAGCACTAATTAAATTTTTTAAATTTTAATAAAAGATAAATCATTAAAAAAAATGGTCAAACTTAATATAGGTTTGCAATAATTATTCATTAAATTTGTTTCGGCAGTTCTTTACACATAAAAAAACTTCAGAAATTACTAGAAAAATTTATAAACTACCTTATTAAAGCACCATAAAAACTTAATTTTCTATCAGAAAATCTCAATACTTTTTACCTTATAACTCAGAATGTAAAATCACGCGAATAAATTGACGAGAATAATGGATAAGTACAGATTTTAACGAGTTGGTGTTTGATCAATATAGATATTAATTATATTATTTAATTATCCACTTTGAATGAATAATTATTATTAAAGTTGGGTCAAATAGTTTGAAGTCAATGAAAAATCGAACCGAACTTTGAGAATTCAGGTCAGGTTCGAAAGTCGAATTCAAGTATTCAAATTTCGAACCGAACTGAATTCGATTATGAAGTTCAAACGCTGAAAGTAGTTTGAAGTTTCGAACTCAAGTAAACATTTGATATTAATCTTAAATTCTTAATAGATCGGTTCTAGTTCGAGTTGGTACTAAAATTTAGAGTTAGACCTACCTCTATATTTTATAAATATTTCTGGCTTTTGATTCAGCTTTAGACGTATTTGGTGATAATATCAGAGCTTATTATACAGCACATTTGGAATTATTTTGTGTATTTGAAATAGCTAGATGTGTAATTGCCAATCAATTTTTACGTATTTATATAGTATATAATATTTTATATTACCTATATTTTGGTTTTCATGAACATTATTGAAATATAGAAAACCAAAACAGATTATAACAATTTTGAAAGCATATACAATGTTAAAAAAAAAGCAAATAAAAAACATTTTTCTAAAAAATGATACGTTAAATTATATGTTTTTTTTTTACGAAATTTCTTTAAAAAAGTATAACTATAGTAACTAGGTCGTTACTATAATTTATTATGCAGGTAAATTAATTTTGGGAACGGATGAATTTCAAAAATATTTTTTAGTTTGTATAAAATACAAGTCACCGATATAACGTTATGTGTAGTAATACTTGAGTCTATAAAACTACTAATTTAAAGTTTTTTGATTTTCAAATCTTAATTTTCGTCTTATAGACTCTTGTATTTATGATTTATCTTTGGTCATAACGGGCAAAAATATAATGGAAATGGCGAATTGTGTCCAGCACATATTATGTTTGTATAAAAAAATTTATTGAAACAAGTGTTCCGCCCTCGTATAAAATATAGTCGTTGGTAACTCCGTCCTTCCACTCATCCAATGTTGGGTAATTTTTTTTTTTTTTTGCGAAATCGACGTTGGTAAGTATCTTTGGAAATAATAGGCCCAGGGTGCAGATATTTCAATGGGTAATCCATGACGAAATAACATGGTATGCCATCAACATGAACGAATTTGAGAACGGTACGAGTTGTCATGGAATGAAATATAATATTTATTGATTATGCCAAGAAATGCTGACGTCACTCGGTCTTATCTGCAGTCTTTTCAATATAGTAATATATAAATAAGTTTAATGTTTACAGAGTCGAAGATATTTAATCAAAATAAATAGTAGATAACAATAGTAATAAGTATGATAAGTGGACAGAGTGACGTAGGCAACGTGCGCAGAACTCGGTTGCTCTGGCACATTCGTCATGGGGTAATGTAAAAAAAAAAAAAAACCCCGTTGTGAAACCAAATGTCTCGTGAAAAAACAACGTTAAACATAAAACAATACGAGTGTTTTTCAGTTTTCTCTGGTGTACCGTGGCCAAAACACGTCTATATCCGGTATACACGGGCACGGCAATGTTATTTTTTTTTTTATCACGAAAAACGTGTACGACTGAAACGCCGACAGTAGACATGAGTGGTCGACGTCGGACGAGAGGGACGGGCGCCGCAATAACACTGGCGGGCCGGGGAGCGGCGGTGCGAACACGGTGTATAACGTCGGGGCGGGATAAAGAGTGCACGTAAAAACGCTTGTGCGCGTGTTTCTGTCACCACTGCTGCCACTGCAAGGTCGGTGATTAGGCTCGCAAACATGTCAAATTCACACGCCGCACAATGCGGATAACCCGCCGCCACTATATATATATATATATATACACCCGTTAACTCTAGTCGTCGTCGATGTCACAACTGTACGCCCCGACGTCCCTTTAAAAATCCCTTCGCCTGCGCCACCTTCTTCACCCCCCCCCCCCACGCACCCTTATCATATATAATATTATATATTATTTTGCCGCGCGGTAAACAGAAAACCGTCTGCGGTGTTTAATATTATATACGTCTATCCGCCGAGCGCACATATGTACAGGGTGTTTCGGGTTGTCATGACCGCGCAAACGTCGGTGAGTAAATCAAGCTATCCATAAACCGAGGAATGGAAAATCAAAATTTACACGTTTTTTTCGTTTTTTTTTTTTTTTTTACAAAATTTATAATATCGCCTCGAGATTATTTGTTTGCCTCGGACATGCCATTCGTCCATTTCGTCGATATACGGGTAATTTGTTCATTGATTCATAGCTAAACCGCGGATGTAATATTGAGAACTGTGAACAGTTACTTAATTTTAGTTAAATAACGGAATAACGTGTAACTTTAAATATCCATTTTACTTCAATACCACCCATCTTACGCTATAACCCCACTAAGTATTTTTATTATTTATTGTTATTTTTTTTTCTCTCAAAATATCATTTCATCCTTAATTGTCATTTGTACGTGGAAAATTGATTTGAAAAAAGATCTACATATAATACGTCCACTCAAAACATCCCTATATTTTTTTCATCTTCAAATTTAAGTTTAAGCGTTAAAAACTTATAGCTAGACATATTCCGCAGACCTTAGGCTGTTCATTTAAAATATGAACTATAGTCTAAACGAGTTTAATCGAACCAAATTCACGAACTAGTTTATTTTTTTAGATAAACATATTTCGTTCGAGTTCGTTATGAAATCCAATTTTCAAAAATGTTCCAATTATTTCATTGAATATTTTTTTCATCGATTATAACTAAAAAAAAATATTATTCTCAATAATTCCATTCAATATAAATGATGTCGTATTTTTATCGAATACAGTTAAAAACTTTTCAAGAAAAATTAACTACTAAAATCTAGTACAATTTTATAAAAATTCATTCTGAACTAGTTCATTCCGGGTTCTGTCTATGGGAATTGGCCTTAAACCAATAATTTGAATTACCAGAAAATTGGAAATATTATGTTACCTATGTCCAAATCCGAGGCCATTAGGTCGATAAAAATAGTGTTAAATAGCCCCACAGTGCATACCGACAATTAAGTCTGATTTTAAGAAAACACGTTTAGGATTTCAATCCCTGCACTCGGCAAAGTAAGATTATTTCCGAAGTTCTGCCGACAAAACTCGGTACCGCACCCTGTATATTGAACGTTTAAGGGTGCGTGTATTGTGACGACGAGGAGAAACAGAAAAAGCTCTTAGAAAAAAGTCTGGTGTCGTGATGTATATAATATAAATCGGAACGAAGGCTGAAAGATTTAGAAGGGTGCGTGGACAAAAGAGGGAAATCGTTTTTTTTTTATTTATTATTATTATTATTATTATTATTATGTAAACCGCAAAACGCGTCTAATAATAATCACAATAATGCCCTTGTCGTCGACGATCGGGCTGGAAGTTTGTCTGGTGGATTCTTATTTTTTTTTTCTCACCATCAAACGCACTGCGGTGCACGGGCACACGCGTGTTTTACGAGAAAATTGACAAGCGACTCAAAACCCGCCTCTGGCGTTTTAATGACCTTTCAACAACGGTTATCCGTTGGTTTTCACTCTGTACTACAACATATTACTATATAGACAGACTATACAGTGTGTTCGTGTATAAAGTAAAACCCGGTGCAAATTGATTTATTTTCAATTATGTTTTTATTTTTAATTCTTTATTTTTTTCTGTTATTTTTTATAATAAAAATTCTTACGCAGTTGTTTTTTTGGTAAAAATTGTTTTTGCACATGAGCAATGCAACTTTTACTATTCAAATAACACAATTCCCTATTTTGTCCATTTTTATATATTTCTACATATTTTTGGTGAACTTGTAGATATGTGCAACCAATTTTTATCAAATTAGAAAGTTGATTCGACCAGAAAATTGTTTTTATGAAACATTTATACTTTTTTGGGGTAAAAGTTGCCTATAGCTACATTTTACAGTTGAGTTATCCCAGAAAATACCATATACATTTTAACATTTGCAATTCGGAGTTATTTTCAGTAAGTTTCTCTTGCGTTTAAGAAAACTACTAGAAAAATAGAAAAAATACTCTTTTTAAAATACCAACTAGAATGAAAATTCCATCAAATAAGATCTTTGCCCTAAAAAGTTTACTCGACTCCAAAAAGTCGTTCACAGAAAAAAAAAACACAATTGTAAAATAATAGATTCTTCGTTGAGCTTAAAATGTAAAAATGTAATAAAGGAAGGTTTGAAAGTTGGAAGTTGTACGTTTGAAACGAAGGTTGAAAAATTATCGAGCGAAGCAAAAAAAGTTTTTTTAGGGCATAACATTTTTTTCAGAATGGCGTACACCTACTTACAAATTATTTTACCAATACATCGATGGTAATTAGTATAGATAAATTGCCCTATAAATAGTAAAACATGACGCGTTTGAAAAAAATAATCCGTGATAACCGAGTGAAAATAGAATAAAATGCAATATCAGGCCTTTTTTAAACGTCGTTTAGTCATACTTTATACTTAGAATCTCGTAAACTATGTCTATTTGCATTTACACGTTAAAAAATGGCAGGATTTTTTTTAATTTTTTCCTCGGTTATCACCAAGTATTTTCTCAAAAGCGTCATTTTTTACTCTTTATAGGCCAGACACGGTTAGCCTATTATTACCGGCCAAATTTACACAGGTGAGAGAAAATTGAACCACCGGAAACACAAAAAGACCCGGAAGGATTTGATTAACCTCGATTCCAACGACAAGCATGCATATGGTTTCGAGAAGGCTTCTGGTCCGCGTTGCGAATTTCCCGAGTAATTATCATAATGAATTGTTTTTTCGTTTCCCCGCGTGTGAAACAACGACTGTATTGCATTGTGCATGCAATCTAGCTATGAGAAAGGCGAAAACAAACAACAAAAACTGGAAACTAAAATACGAATAATATAAAGCATATAAATAATACGACGATGAAATGTATAGGTAATGATGAAAAAAAACAATGACAAAAAAGTGTAGGTACTTAAATAATAATATTTTATATGTACCTATATATACAATAATTATTCGTCATCGTGGTGCAACTACTCAAAATCTTTAAACATTATTTCCAATACTTATATAACACTAATGAATACGAAGGGCATCGCTTTTTATTTAAGGATACCTATAATAGTCACTCTACAACATATTATTGTATTTTATTTAATTGTGTAATCTCAAATGTATTTTTTGCTTGATACATTTTTTGCAATCCCTTCAAATATATTCTCGTTTTCATAATATACATGGCTACGATCACGCCCGCTTTTTAAGGGGCTAAATACAAGAAATGTAATAAAAATCTTAACAATATTATTATATGATATAGATAATTTTAAGACTTTAACTGGAAATTTTTTTAATGTCATTTCCACGTTATCTCATGGAGCTATATTATATCAATTATATCATTAATTAACTGTTTTATAATAATTCTAAAATTTGTAAAAGAAAAAAAAATACTCGTATACTTCATAGATAATTGGCTTTTTTATCATGTAAAAACAAGGGCTTGGCTAGCTATATAATATTCATATTGCATGTATTCACACGTGCAAGCACAAGTCATCGAAAGCCAATGAGTCTTTCGAATTATATTATTATATTTTGTAATATACACGCTCTTGAATATAATTCAATAATTGTGGTTTTCTGGATACATTTAGAGCCGGTATTACATGTATAGCTTAAGCTATAGCTTTATTAAGCTCGAGTGTAGTACTTAAGTGTAGCTTAAATTCCTTTAGATATTTCAATGTATTGAAGTGATACCCTCAACAAAGCTGTACATAAGTGTTTTCCTCCAAGTTATATCACGGTTGTTCTAAAATAATTGTGTATATCTATGTATTTTTTTCTTTTTTATAAATATTAAGATAATTTTTTTATTTATTATGTTTTTATTATATTATAAGTATTTATTTCGTTTTGTTTAATATTAATTATTAATTTTTGATTTTAAATATGAATATTTTTATATTAATTATTTAATTCATGATGAATAAACTAAGTACCTACAAGTACTATAAAGTTGATAAACGAAACCGATTAAAAAATGCATTTTCGTCCCAAATAATGAAATGATCTAATTGGTTTCTGTAAATTCCTTACTTTTTGAATGACCTAATCGTTCAAAAAAATTAATAATATTTTCGATGAATTTGACGAATCCGATATACAGGTATATGGTATTATGTTATTCATAATTAATTGTAATGAAATGTGAAAAAATTTTAAAGTATCATTTTACAATTTAAATTGCTCAACAAACTGATAATTATTTTTAAAATAAAAGATAATTGATGGATAAACCATACATTAGGTGTGGTTTAACTTAAGTAAAGCTTAAAGTACCTTAAGTACCACTTATGTGTTAGTGCACATTGAAATTCAAATTAATTCATTTAAGCTTAGCTTAGGGTTAAGCTAAAGCTTAAATCATACATGAAATACCAGGCCTTTGTTTTTGTGTTAGACAAATAACACGTTTGAACTAAACTAAAGTTAAACTATGTTATTACTCATTCCACTATCGAACGCCACACATCCGATTTTTAAGGGAGATTTTATAGGCAATTTCTATGAAATTTTAAGAAAAGTGAAAAATCAAACAAATTGAAAATATTTAAATATATTCTAAAAGTAATTTAAAAATAAACTTATTTCACTACCATTTGTTATTGTTATGTAATCAAGATATTTATTTAATATGTTTAGCAATTTAAATCACATATAACTTTAAAAGAACATAGAAACATAACTATAACACAATTTGAAAGATGAGAAGTTACAATATGTTTTGATAGAAACCTAATTTTAACAAATTAAAAACATATAAGAGCAAAAAGGCATATTTGGTAAATATTCTATTGTAAAACGTATAAATATATAAAACATTATTTTTTTAAATTTAACTCCAACAAAATATCGAATTAGTGTTTTAAACGGTGTATAATTTATGTATTGATGTTTATTGTAGACTTATTAGGTAGCCTATTTCCGTTACTAACTCTGTTACATCGGCTTCCTTTTTAATTGTTACCTTACATTTAGATACGTGAGGTGCACTCATATGGGCAGTGTTTTTACTTATTTTGGTGTTTATAATTTTTGATTTTCAAATTCTTTATTTTCATAATATATTCCATTACAAACAACATATATTCTTCGAGGTTTCCGAATCATTCCATCTAACATTTCTTCAGCGTGAACATTATAGGAAGGGTTATTCACATTTACAATCACAAAAATACAATACAGGTTTTCCTATTGATAATAAATTGATTACGAATACAATTATGGTTCAAGAGTTCAAGGTTTCAAAAAATTAAATTAATTATAAAAAGAAGCCAATTAGTAGTGGTGGAAGCATTTCGCTGTTAGGATAGGATACTGATGGTGAATGTATTGAACTTATAAAAGCAATGATAAAACTTTTCTTTTAATAAAATAATTCTGAGCGAAGATTCGTGTATAGTATTGTTTTTTAATGTAACTACCTATTATAATTTTCCGTTATTTTTTGTAATGTTCCTTTATAACAACCATAACAAATGTCCTATTCAAATCATGGTTATTCAAAAAACCCTACTGGACTCCTTCTGCCTAAAAGTATATACAGTGCACAACTTTACTAATCAAATCAAGTAATTTTTTTATAAAAATAACTAAAAAATTTATAAATAGTTATTAGTTTTATTAGTAAATATTTGGTATACATTTCAAGTATCAAGCTATTTAACTTTCCAATCTATAATAATTTTGATCCCTCATGGTAGTTTCCCTTTATACTTACTATATTAAGGAAACTATTAGAAAAATCTAAAAATTACATTTTTAAAATATAAACTAGAATAAATTTATTGTCAGAAAGATTTTTACTCAAAAACTTCTACTTAACTGTTTTTACCCCAAAACGTATATAAATGCATACAAATATTTGCCTATATATAAATATTATATAACACGTATATAGTTGGTAACCATATGACTAATTTATTTGTTATTTTTTAATTTATAACAATTGTTCATATTATTTCCTTTACATTTATAAAACATTTCCATTATAAAAGGTAGTTTTTCATTACACTATTGAAAACTATTTAGAAATAAAAATTGACCTCTATAAAGTTAGGTTGGATTAGGTTAGGAAATTCTTACTTTGATCATTCTTGGGCTTCTACAGTCCAAAAAAGTGTATACATACATGAAAAATAAAAATACATTGCTCACTACGCTTAGAATCTAGAAGACGTCATTGTAAAACCAACATATTTTTTGTCACTGCAGAATCTAAAAAAAATAAATAAAACGCACTGTGGGGAAGGGGGATGACGTATCGCTCGTATCGTATTCCCCTCCGTAATATACGTTTCCACTGGTGTTTATATTTTTCCATTTATAAATTTGTTCATTTGTATCAAAATGTTTTATTAATCGTTTTGTCGGTAAAAAATAATTAACCGTAAATTACCTCATATACCAGGCTTACGTTTGTAATTATTATTTATGTAACTTATTTATTCGTCACATCCAATCGGGCCATAATATTGTATTATAACGATTGTTTAATTTCCTTATGGATGGTGCAGGATTACGTTCGCCGCACAAGCAAATCATATTATGAATTTACGAGATTGGAATTTTTTCAACCGCCGAACAATATATTTTGTAGAACAATCGTAAAAGAGTACCTACGCGCTAGTGGAGTGATAGCAGTGGTGAAATTAAGGGGTGACCGATGCCGCCGCCGAATCCGATTGAATACGCTGTACACCGTCCCCGTCCCCGTCCCCGCCACTCATCGGTTCTAGTGGCGGCTATATAGCGATGCGGCGGTGAAGAAGGACGTGTTCGCCCCCCGCGTAGTTAATAAGCGCAAAGTGCATTCTATAGTTAAATGCAAAACACGCCTTTGACACGTGGACCGTGCGGGAGACAGTTCATTATTACAGCACACTATATTATGATATCTACTCGAGAACGGGTTAAATAATTAAACGAATCGTAGCCGTAAAAACCGCGTACATTGTCGTGAAAATGAATGGATTGTATAATATATTTTTTGGGCGGGGGGGGGAGAGGAGTAAGGGTCCGGAAGTGAGCAGTAAAGGATGGTCAAGACGATGGTGGACTCGGGCAATAAAGTTCCCCCGGGAGGGCGTATAATACGAACGGGTGTAAAACGCATTTCGGGACCGGAAGTGGAAGCGGTTGGAGGAGGATAGGAGGGGGCACAATAAAAACAACGCGTAAAACGGTCACGCGCCGAACGAATATAATAAAATTTAGTATATCATCTTATATCGTATTAGGCTGATTAAAATATCGGGACTTGAGAAGCGTATTTTCGTTTGCGACAACATTTTTCAAAAATATACGGTATTATGTTAGAAGGAATGATATATTTATCAAAAAGACTAATACGATTCAAAGATTGGAAACGGGAACGAAAAATCGAAGAAAAGAAGGTTCCAGTTAAATGTGGCTTTGCTGCATAAATAAAAATATATATAAAAACCATATATAAAAAAAAAAAAGTTTTCAAACAATATTTTAAAATAAAAGAATTATTATTACTATTGTGCATTGGAAATTATATGTTAAATAGATATTTAAATTTGTATAAAAAAAAAACCATGTATAATGATTAGATGATAAGATAAAATGTAATATATGATATCATAATTATAGGTTAGAAAAACAATTATTAAAATATAATACAGTGTGCTCAGTGAATTTTTATAATGTAAAATTAAATACAATTAAACATGATTAATAGATTAAAACAATTTTATTTATTTCTATTAAAAACAGAATTAAACAGTACCTAAGCATATTATATATTACATCATCAATATTATATAATATCAGACTATTTCAAGGGAAACTATAAAAAATTCGTCTTATTCATGTACGGGTTATAAAAAATCAACTAGTAGCAGTTATAATTGTGGGTATTTACGAATTTCAGATGTACAAAACTCCAAACAGTCGAATTTAATACTGGATATATCATTTGACGAACAAAACGATCAAAGCACAAATTTACAATAACATCATTACAGTATTTTTTTTTGTTTAAAATAAGAACTATTGAATTAGTAAGAAAATATACTCCATGAACGACAATATTATCCTTGAAATACACACTTAAAAGAATTTTAATTAAAAACGACTATAATTGGCACGCATATTATAATAATCACAGGAAGTATTTATGTACTTATCATTATTTTTCGTAGACCAAGACCCGAAGATCATTAACATTTAAATCACTTTTGAATACCAATATAATAATATTTATTAAACGTGCATTTAATAATCATTAATGCAACAATAACTAGTAATTATGACCATTTCCTAAATAATTATTATCATCATCAAAGATATGAATTAAGAATTGATGGTTAATGTACAGTTAATGACAATATTTCTGATCAAATAAACCGATAATTTGTGGTCGTAAACACTCAATAGAAATTTTATTGTTATAATAGGTATTCCCCCTAACATTTAACTCACCTATTGAAAACTAATATAATAATATTTATTAAACGTACATTTAATAATCATTAATGCGACAATAAATAGTAATTATGACCATTTCCTAAATAATTATTATCATCATCAAAGGTATAAATGAATAATTGATGGTTAATTGAGATCTGGCCAGTAATTCCCATTATTTCTTATCCTGACCATAACATTCCAATATTTTTTGTTATTACAATGCACAGTTAATGACAAGATTACTGATCAAATAAGCCGATAATTTATGGTCGTAAACACACAATACAAATTGTATTGTTATAATATATATATATATACAATCCACCTAAATATTTCAATACAGTAATTAAGTTTTCAAGATCTATTTCAAATGCTCTTGATCCCTGGACAATATCAAATTTTTATATGCCCGTGGCCCCGAAAACTATGTTTAATAGTAATATAATAAACTTAATTTAGAGGTGGATGGTTGGGTGGGTCAGTGACTTCCAAAAATACTTGTAAATACTTTTATACCTTCGCAATTTATAAGATTTTTAGCAATTTTTTTGCTTATTGTTGTTTTTAAAAGTGAATTTCACGAGAATTTCAGGAAAATTTATAATGAATGACCTATTTTTAAGTTTTAGGAAAATGTTTTTGGGGGTGGGTGGGTGTATTCTTTTGGATAGTCAAACTGGTTGATAAAATATATTTTGGTACCATTGATTTTCCCGATAAGACGTGTTTGATTCACTATTAAATATTGCAGTGCTTATAGGTACTAAATAACAGGGTAATCGGTCAAAAAGTCCGGTGACAAAAAGTCCGATTGAAAATAGTTAGGTAGTCAAAAAGTCTGGACACAATTTTTAACTATATATATATAATATTAACACTTGAATTCGTAGTAAAAAATATATTTGTTTTATTTTAATAAATAGGTACTAGAAATACTAATTTCCCTTTACTTACCTTTAATACATTCATATTTTAGTAAAAAAAATTATCATGTACAATTTTATAAAAAGGTTTGGTTAATATTTAGTCTAATATTTGAAAAAAATACGAAAATTGGGCCAATATGTTATCCCAGTCTACGGTACTTATTACGTATCAAAATATATGGGAAAAAATTTTTTTAATTAAATTAAAAAATTAAGACATTTAAACGATGAAAATCTAGTTACATATTAATATCACACCAAAATAAAAACAGAATAAAAACATTAAAATATAAATTTAAAAAATCAATATAAAATTTAACTATAGGTACAATACATTTTTTAATTATATAAGTAAAATTAATATAAAAAAAATAATTACAATAAATTTAAATTAAATTTGTAAAATAATAATAAAAATATATAATTTGGACTTTTTGTCCCCGAACATTTTTTCCGGGATTCAAATAACAGCTAGATATGCCAAAAATCATCTCTAAATTTCAAATTAGTATACCTACCTAATGAGATATTATAAATACACGAAAATGGTATCTTATTTTAATAAGGAATATAACAACAAAATGAATATAAATTGTTATAGTTTAAACAGAAAGATAAAGATACTCATACCTTTAGATATATATATCCATTAATATACTTATAGAATATTTTAAATTCCTAACGTGTATCGAAGAAAGATATCTAATTTACATGCACATGAGAATTTATCATTTTAGATTCGGAGTGTAACGAAGAAGCTATGGATTTAATAATGATATAATAATTTATTAATAAAATATTATTAAAAATAATTTATTCACAGATGAAGTCCTTTAAAAATAAAACCACTTTTGAGAAGGCTTATTGAAAATTAAATATTTAATTATACCTGCAATATAAATCTACTGTCAACCATTTAATTGTAAAGCAAGGATTTTCATGCACTCATAAACAATTAAATTCAATTATGTCATTGACTATAATATATAAAATGTAAATAATAAGGAATGATAATATGCTTTTGTCTCGTATACGCAATAAAAAATTTTTAAATGTACTTACACGGAAAAAATGTATAATATATTATTAAAAATTCTTATTTTGTTTTGAAAATTTTAATGATTTTATTATTAAATTTTTATATTTTTTGTTACATTGTACTGCATTGATTTAGTTAAATGAATTGAGTTAGACCATTAAGATATAAAAATCTAAAGGCTGTATTAATAAGACGATTATTTATCCTTTGACTGTTAAACGAATTTCATAAAGTTTCTTCTGCATTGCCGACAGACATTTGTATTTAAAAAAAAAAAAATTGAAAATTGCATTTTGTTAAAGGTCACTAAATTGACATTTAGAACATTTTTTGAGTAATTATTTTAAAATACATTAATAATTTAAGTTATTAATTGTTTCCTAAATTATATAATATGATAATATTGATCAAATATATTTTAAGAAGTTTTTGTAAATTGGATTAGGTAAACATTAAGCAAATAAAAAATAAAATCTCATGCGTGTAATCAAAAATTATCAATTACATATTTTTTACAAAATATTATAGTTTTGGAAAATCACATAATATTTTGTTTTACTTATAAATTCTTTGACATTTTTTCCATGATTTAATTTTTTTTCATGTCTTTGAATTCATTTTAATTTTATATCCGTTAGTGTTTTCATAAAATGTATAATAGTTCCCGTTGATTTTTAAAATCCAAATGCACATACAAGATTTAAACAAAAATCTACCATGCACGCATATATTATGCATTTATAACATCATAGAGATGCTTATTACTGATTCATAGCAGTCAAATAGTTAATAATAATTAAACATTATTTCAAATGTAGGTATGTACCTAATACATTTAATTGGTTTTCCGCGGTACTCACAAACGAATTATATTCATCATGCAACATGATTTTCGACAAACTATCAAAATATGCACTAAATATACACGATAATTTATGTAAAAAAAATGTAGGTATGTAAAACCCAGGTCCGTCATTTAAGGCATTCAGACTATACTATTTTAAAGCCCTATTTTTTTTTTTTCATATGTGTCAATGGCCTTTGTTTAAGTATTATAATTGCACCGGTATTGTATAATTCTGAAAAAATAATCAGACCATCACAATGACTACAATAAGTCAGTAGGTAACATTGCACTGAATATATGGTTATATGGCCTGATTGAACGAAAAAAACGCACTACTCGTATACAGGAATGTCTTTTTATTTTGCTTATTAAAAAGAAAAATTTTTCGAATTTTTTGGGACGTAAATGACTCCCTAGGCAAAACCTCACAATATATAAAATCATTCATTAAATATTACATTGATTATTGTATAGGTAATAAAACATATTTTTTATGCGCTCAGCGCAAAATTAAGTTATACGATCAACCAAAATATAATTATTCAAATGCACGGTAAGTTTATGCTTTATAATAGATTATAAAGTGCAGACATTTTAGATTTCCTACTGAACGATAAAATTCTAAATTATGGTGTTTACAACGAAAATTATTATATTTTTTCTTTCTTACGAAACCCACTATTTAGAGTATATGTACATAAATATATATATAGTGAATGTTTTTCGAAAATTCCAACTATATCGCGGTAAAACGAATCGTGGACACTGGACGAGCGCAATTTTTTTTTTTTTTGTCTACAAGACATCGCATCTATTCAGGCTGATTTCCAAATCCCGGGTCTAAAAATCGCAATGTCCGAATTGGTACCAATGGAATCCATTATTATTCAAGTAGTGGCCGAATTAGTTCCCACGCAGACAATACGCACATACCTACATAAGTAAATTACATTGTAAATTGAGTTTCTTTAATTTTAACAAAATGTAAGTACTGACATTTTTTACTGCTAAAGTTTTTCATCTTGCTTCCCATTTGTACATACTATTAATAGGTACTATTATTCTATGTGTAATATCATTGAGCGATGAACACAGATAATATCAGCTTATAATCAATGATAATATTAAGCTAAATGAGTAAGTATGTATCGGACACATTGATTTTCAAAAATCATTTTTCACACGACATAGATTTCGTTAAATAATCGACCAAAATTAGTTAAAGTTGGGGCTATACACGGCGTTTTTCCGTCGCGAATTTCGTTTTTGAAATTACATTGACTTAGATTAGAGCGGCTATACTCGGCAATAACAATCTGTCACGATTTAGACGCTGCGAATTATCGTCCGAAAGTAATAAAATCCTAAGCCCCGCATTTTTTATATAGTTCAATATTGGTTTATTAATATGCCGATATATACTACTACAAATATTTATTATTAAATGATTTTTAATTTAACATAAATTCAATTATTTTATACTTTTATTGTACACTTACCTATGCAGTGTACCTATGTAATAAGATTATTAATACTTAATTATTGCATTTTATATAGTAGGTATACCTACTATTTATTATATTATAATATGACAAGTTTAATTATAGGTACCTACCCATCTAAATCGTACCTACACTTCAACGATACGCGTGTTCTGGGCTTATAAATCGTATTTAGGTTTTTATATGTTGTGAATAATTTTGTAAACGTTGTTTATAGGTACCAACCTACCTAATAATATACCTATTACCCCGGTTTTTTTCCAATTTCATATAAATACATTCAAAAAAGTAGGTATAGAGAAAACAGAAAATATGTGCTACAGTACTGTCACAGAACACCTATGATACATAGGTATTAAATACGTTTTTACCCATAGATAATATTTATACATAATAATAAAAATTATATACCTACATAGGTACCTATATATTATATTTATTATCTATGTTTTTACCACATGGAAATGGGAAATGATTTAATCATAGTGAAATAATGGAATAATGACAGTTTCTGTATGTATATATTGTGTAATTACATTTTATACAATAATTATGGCATACTATGTTGTTACATACAATATTTTAAAATATTGTAAAAATAAAACGACCAAATATCGCCGAGTGAAAACGTCGTGTATAGCTGTGCATGGCGATTTGTGACGAACATCCGCGGCGGATACATATATTATTATATATATTATATTTTGGCTTCCATACGGGAGTCAAATAGACACATTTTCAAATGGAAATCAATTCGGTTCACATATCTGTGATAGATCAATTTCCAAATAGGAACTAATTTGGCTACTCCCGCGTCTATAAGTCGCTGTGCATGGAATGCAGTAAAACTGCACCGAAATTTAGACCTGAAAAAACTAAAAGTTCGTGCGAAATCATAAACTCGAAAAATATATCAAACTCAGTCTTTGCTCGAACACTCGAACTTTATTGTAATATAAGTAATTCGATTTTGAAATAAATATATTTACAGCGACGTTTATTAAAATATCTACGTATTTACTGGACCCATCCTGCATACTTGTTATAATAGTTCCGTATTCACTACAGGTACTCTGTTTAGATTGTAAACATGTCTAAAATGTCTTTTATTCTACGAGAGACTGTGCCCTTAGAGAGAGGGATAGCATTAATTTTATTGACATAGTCCTTACCAAACATACAAGAAACTGCATCCTTAATGCTTGGCAAAACTTAATTTTCGCCGATAGTGTGATTTTTACCATTCTTAGCGATAGGATAACTAATGCGATAGGAGGCTTCAACAGCATTTTCGTTAGCACTACCTGAAGATATGTAGACACGCATATAACACTTATTTTTATTTTCCAGTAAGCGTTTGAAAAAAGTGAAATTTTTGTCTTTGAAATCTGAGTGTTTAGTTTAAAAATGACGAAGAAGTAACGAAGGCTTCGTACGACCATTAGATAGTATGTACTTCTCCACAAACAACATATTCAGGTCTAGGAGAATTAACGATCATGATAACCGTGTGACAAATATTCTTCACAATATTTTCTTATCTTGCCTGGTCGCTGAACTGAAAATTTAGTATCACTAACCTGCGGTAACTTATTCTTAGGATTATCTACTAGGAAGTATTCTATGATGGTATGTCATGGATGCTTGGAATCGGATTGAATTCTAATTCAATAGTTTTCCTTTTATCAACGTTATTAGTTTTCAACCATTGAACCGTGGTTAAAAATTTTACAAAATTATACAAATAAAATCATGGTTATGAAACTAAATCTTTTGATCAACCACAGATTATTTATAAACATTAAACACAGTTCACTTTGAAATCGACTGACGAACTGATCATATTTTGATATCCAGCAGATGGACCGTTCGTAGTGATGGCCCGTTATGGTTTTACCTGAATATGCGAAAACAATATTGTCAATATTGGTTTATTAATAGGCGCACGAATGCACGAATGCCAACGAGCGATAAAATGCTACCCGATCGGATAAAGAACATTACACACCGTCGCCGTCTCCTATCATTTTGTATTATACCTACACATAATTAGTATAAAAACCCGGTTTTTATTTTTATGGCAAAAATATTAATTTTTGATGAGACATATTATTAAATGTTTCACAAATAGTTTAAAATAAATTAAACCCTACTTTTGCCTACCTATTGTTTTTCACGTACCCTGTCAGTTCCTCTCGCGTACCTCCGGTTGAGAAACGCTGGTTTAGAGCACTACATTTTGATTTATAAGGTAAATTATCACATTATACGGGAAAACGTAAACACTGTTTTTGAAAAGCATTATTCATTTCGCGGTATAGCTACTTCGGAAATTCACGGGGTGACGAGCACACAGTTTCGAGCCAACAGACCTAAAGCGATCGTTTCGCCGTTTGTTATTCCGTCGCGTGCGCAATAAAGACTGTATTAAACTCGCACCTTTTCGTTCCCAGAAATCAAAATCCCAGGATTATTTAATTGCACGAGCTACACAACGCCATTGTTTATTAACTTTACTGTTTTCGGCAGTTTCTTTGTGATAAAAATTAAGAATTTTCAACAATAAACGGTGTTTTATCAGTTTTATGTTTTTTTTTTTTTTTTTAATAACAGTCATCGCCCTATAGAGTCTGGATCAAGCCACTGTGCTATTTTTAAATTAATGAGAAAACGCTCGTTGTAGCGATAGTATATTATTCTACTACTTACGTATACACTGTGTGATGTTTTCGTAGAAATAAAATCTAATAATTTTGTATAATAATATAGTAATACAATATATTTGGAAAAATAATGTTTTATATAAGTTCGTAGCTAAGTGAGGGGTAGACCTCAGTGGTAGATGTATTCTTAGGGCCGACCCACTCGTAAAAATGTTATTTAATATTATTTTCTTTAACTTCTACGTAATTTATGGATAAAATTGTGTCATAGATACACGGTATAGATACGTACCAAACACATAATAAATATAATAGTAATATGGATGGGCCCAGCGATTAACGGAATTAAGCTCAGTAGGTCGCCATTTTGGTCCGATTAAGTAATGAGTGGCCAAAAATATAGGAGCACAAAGTAAAATTTGAAATGTTCTTAATCGTATAAATTTATAAAAAAAATTTCAGAGGGTCGAAAAAATGTTGGTCTGACAGAAATCCTAAAACTCGGAGGGCCAATATTTTCTTTATTCCGTACTGGATGTCTAGGGACAACATATAGAAATTTTCTATTTTTTAATAGCGTAAACCAGAAAATGTATGAACCACAGCTATATAAGCTTGTATATTTTATCATTCCCTCGGCCCAACTGTTTCGTTTATATACTATAGTGTACTTATTTTATGTATATTATAACCTTCAAAAGTTAAAATTAATTTATTAATTTGTAATAAATTTATAATTTGATCGGTAACCATGTTGATATAATAAAAATGGGGTGTAAGGTTGCATCCTATATGGATGTAAATATGATTCAAATATCGAAGAAAGAATTTAAAAAATCCAACACATATCTATAAAATATAATGCCGGAGAAATGAGACATTTGAAATGATACAATTGCTAATATCAACATTGTTTAGACCTCTCTCTTCCTAGATGCTAACGTAATACTTGAATGCCCCTAACCTCCTTATCTCCTAATCGTGATGGCCCTTAAAATTTTAGTGAACTAAAACTAATCCTTTCAAAATCTATGACCGCTAATGTGCCTAAAAATATTTGCCACTCAGGGATTTTTTCTAGCTACGGCTTTACGGATGTACGCACAAGAATTGTTTTATCGCTTAAAGTGATACCACAGAATATTCTGATGCTTCTGTCACTAAATTCTGTAAGTGCTTCTGTTCTGTTCTACGATTTATAATCTATGAAATCTATAGATATATAATCTGTTTATGAGATATGTTTTTAAAATAATTGGGGTCGACTGTGATCGAGTGATCGAAACGCATGTTTCGGCGCTTGAGGTCCGCGGTAGCAAATTAAGTAGCCAACGAGATTTTTCTCGCTGGTGGCGTCTAGTCTCTGATACAAGCCAATCGTAATTACCAAACCCGTCCAATAATTTGATAGCTATGCTTGTCGTAGCTATCAAGAACCATCTTCGACTCCTCTAATATGTGAAGGTGCAAATCTGAGCATGTTGGAGTTTGGGAAATAAGAGGATGTAAAACTGTTTTATTTATATACCTACCTAATAAAAATAAAAAATGTAAGTATTAATAACAAGGTAAATATATATTGGAGCATTTTACATACAATATGTATGTATGTATGTATATGTACTATGTATATATGTATATGTATGTATGTATGTATGTATGTATATTGTATGTATTTAGTTTTTCGTGTCAAATATGCCCGTTCACGATGCTGCAGTTTCGAAATATCTCAATTATTATACTTCACCATGCTACATTTAGCACAATATATCGTGTATATATATATGCAAAAGGGGTTAAAACTGGAACAATCTTAAACGCATGGGATTCCTACAGGCCATTGTACTTTCAGCCACCAATGTTTTTCGAAATTTAAAACACGATCACCATTGTGTTTGTCCATTGATTCCTATTGAAAATGTTCACTGAATCGAACCACGATTGTCGAAAAAATATGTTTTCAGATTCCTCGACACAATTATCTTGTTAATTTCGTTCCTTTTTGCGTGCACTTTCACATCTGGGGACCTTTGTCTTCGCGACGACACATAACATCGTCTATTAACAAACGTACCCATAGGCACAGACATTATTTTTCTCCCCTCGGTGCGTATTTCATTCTTCCCCCGTGAAGTAGTAGTATTATAGTACCTGACAACTACGTTCTTGTTTGAACCTTTTTTTTTTTCCGGTTCCCATTATATTCTCCTTGTTGTATTACACGGATAAATTGCAGCCATAGTCGGATCTTGAATAGCCTGTAAAATTATTTCACAACATGACTCTCTCATGCCAACCGGATGATTTATAATCGTATAAACTGTCCATTACCCCGTGGCGAGTGCTGGCGGCCCAGATAATGGTCACAGACCGTCGTAGTGCCACAATTGTCTCGCTCAACCTTTTTTTTTCTGTACATTTCGGAAATATCAAAACAATTTTGTTTAAAGAGTATCGAAGAACGTCACAAATCGTCTCTGTTTATTCGCATTCCTTTATATTACATTGACTCGACGATTTCTCAATTCCAGACAATATTATTTCATCGATCTGGTCACATTTTATTCTGATTTCGGTGTGCTCCCTATACACATCTTTGATAGGTATTTGGTGCAAACATCATGAGTAAAAAAATTACCAGTTTTTAATAAGAGCAATAATAATATTTAAACTTTGAAAAAAATTGGTGTACCTATCTATAACTAAAAACTTTTCGTACAACTAAATACGTTAATAAATAAAACCTGAATGTTTGAAATAATTCTGAATATTTTTGAAAAATAAACTGATATAGAATTAAAAATTTCTACAATTTTGTGACTTACGATAATTTAAACTAACTATACATTCATGAGTCTTAATTTAGGACTTTTAATGAATCTAGGAAAAAAACACACAAAAAAAAAAACTAAAGAAAAAAACAAATTGTTATAAAGTTTAGATTTGGTGTATAAAATCATAGGCGTAGGCTTGGGAGAAGCGAGAGGGAATGGCTGCCCCTTCTGGTCAAATTTAAAGGACCATGCCCCGTTTGATATTTTGGAAATTAATTCTTTTCATTTGTAATTTGTAACAATTATCTCAATTATCTAATATTTTATTTATTTATTTACAAAACATTACAATATTAAACAGATTATTGACATTCAAAAGAGCTCTTGGAAAAATGGATTTTTACCACAATTTGTTTTATATTTAAGTATATAAAATAAATCAGTATTACGTGTATTCCAACTAGAGATTTTAAATCCAATAACATTTAAAACGTATGGGAAGTTGACCAAATCGTATAAAATATCATAAACAAACATTATATCCAATAAATGACGCTTCATGAAAAGAGAATCAAGACCTATAGAATCCTATAAACTAAATGGAATAAGTCTCTAAAGATAGGACAATGGTTAATATAGGCGATTTTCTTGTATTGAACATTATTAAGATCATAAATATAAATTGAATAATTATTAGACCAAATTAATAAACCAAATTCTAGATTTGATCTAACTATAGAACTATATAACAATTTTAAACACATAGGATTCCTAAAGTCCCTAGTATTTCTATTTATAAAACCTAACATCTTATACGATTTTGATAATCATTTTATGATTTAATTTGAAGGACAATTCTATAATTAAATATATATTATAACTATAATTGAATAACATCTTACAAGATCAGTAATATTCTGATTCAAATTAAATTTTACATTTATCATAATTTAAAAATAGATAGTTTTTTTTACACCATAATACAAGCTTATTTAAATTAGATTGCAAAAAATTTAGTTCATCAAAAGATCTAATTTTACAGTAAATTTTATCACTATTAGCAAACATTAAAACGTTCACTGTGGTATCTAAAATAAGTAAAAGATCATTAATAAATATTAAGAAAAGAAGTGGTCCTAAATGAGACCCATGCGGAACCCCCGAGGTAACTAAATATTCATTAGAATAATGAAAAGATATTTTAACTACTAAATATCAATAGTATGGTTTAAGATATCATAGAATATCAGTACCTATTGAATTATCCAAATCGAGATTTAAAAGATTATGAGTAATATCAATACTAGATAAAAAAAAAAATACTACAAAGTCATTAAAATTACAATTATTAAAATTTTGATCCATTGGACCAAAAGACTCAGAGCCCTCTTTAGAAACTGTAATAAAATATATAAAATCAAGTGGAGAATGATGAGAATCAATCAAAGGCGTAAGTGAACTGCCCACTCGTATATTATCAATATTTATATTTGTTAATATTAAATCTAAAAGTTCATTACGGAAATTTAGTATATTATTGACTTGTTTTAAACTTAAATAATAGAAATAAGATTGTATAAAGACATTAGCAATTGGATCATTAAACATAGCATAATCAGACCACTGGAAGCCAGACAAATTAAAATCACCGATAACTAGAACATTTGCAATAGAGTAATTATAAATAATATTTTCATATACACACAACCTTAAAGTATAATAATTTTATTATACTTTAATAATACAAAAAAATTTTGAATACCAAGGATATTATTGACATTAAATTAGAGTACAAACAAAATTATTACTTACTGGAAATAAAACCACACCCTCTCTACTATATAACATACTATCTCTATCATACTCTAAATATATTATAATTACAAAGGCCTAATTCAAAATTACCTATAGAGTTATTTAACCATGTTTCAGTTATAAATAATAAATCACAACACAAACCCGTAACAGAATTACAAATAAAAGAAAGTTTTATTCTAAGTTCTCTTGCATTTTGGTAAATTACATGGAGTTTAAAAAATAATGAGGTTGAGATCTTGAAACTCCAACATTTTTCACAGTTTGTGGAACGCCTTTAATAAAATTTATTATTAAACCGATTTCACCATTCGATGTACGAGCAGCCAATTCACCACGCAGCTTCCTTATGGAGTCTCTTTGATACAGAGTATGATCCAAACTAATATATTTATCCGAAAAGGAGGAACGTGTAAAGAAAGTTTTTGTTTATTTTTAAAACTCTCATAAGTATTTGATGCTGTCGGAAATACAGCTTTAATTGGACAAACGCATTACCATTTTGATAACGACCAAAACAAATAACTTTTGACGGCACAAATTCAGAATAAACACCAATAGATTTAATTACATTGTTAACCTGATCCAAATCATAAATAATATGATCTTCTAAACGATTTGAGTCACACTCTTCAACATTATAAAAAATTAGATTTGTTGCCGACTCATTACTCATTACTCGTAACGCTCATTAATTTCATTAATAATAAACTCATTATCAAATTAATAATTTGAATTAAATGAGCAAGAATTTTTCAAACCTTCAACTAGCAATTTTTTTATCAACGTTTTTAAGTCAGTCAAGTCCTTCAGACCTTGATCACAATCAGTACAGAAATATTTTAAAGATTTAATTTTCATAGAAACACATTCGATCTCCCGAACACTTGTTATGAACAAGACAGGCAGCACATCCATCGCATTTTATGGATATATCCAAATCAGCAAACCGAGTACTACATATCGTATAATTTAATTCATAAGGCATCTTATTGAATTTAACACAAAACTGCGAACACGTAACTAAAGTATAATAATAACACACAAAACTCGAAATAATATTGAATCTATTATGACTGTTGTATGAAATACCTAAAGGTATTTAACTCAAAAAACTATTCTGAGCAAAGTTGGTAGTATTATTTTCAGATTTATACCTAATAATTTTCAGATATTTTCGGTAGTTTTCCTTTTTTTCTAATTTTATTGTGAAATAAATACCAAATTGGTAAAAAAATTTTAATTGTATCACGTCAATATTATGTTTTAGTAAATATTTGGTGCAAATTTTAAATTTTTGGCATTAAATTTTTCCTATTTATAACAATAATATTAGGTAGATAGGTATATTTTTCATTTACACTTAGGTATATTATTTAGTTGCATCTACATACATTATTGAAAAACCAAGAAATTTGTTTCTCTACTTAGAATCTACTCATATAATTTACTAATATGTTTTGTAATTCTTATAAGCTAAAAAAAAGTATATTTTATTGAGTTATTTTTTGAAAATGTTTACAGTCTTTTAAATTGCTTATTTTGTACTTACCTTCTAATTTAGAAGTTATTTCTTTATATATTTGCTATGCAGTATACTGACCTAATATTTAACCTATAGACTCCTGAATTTTATAAATTTGGATAAAAACCTATGTAAAAAACTAAAATATAAATTTAATATAATTTTATTTTTTAGAGAAATAAGAAATTCGATTAATTCGGATGGGAATTTTTGCTAAAGGTTCACGAAAAAATTATTTTCATAGTTTTCTTAGGTATTTTGATAAAATTAGTATAATATAGGTATACCAGAAATAATGATTAGTTCCACAATTTGGTTATAAAAATATACTTTGTATATAGGATAGGGACAATCAAGGACGAATCAAGGTGGGCCTTGGAGTAGCGGCCCCTCAGATATAACTTTTTCTTATGTTAAATAATAATAGCATAGAATTGAAGATTAAAACTATATAAATTATATAATTATTTAAAAGTTCCCTCCCCCCCCCCCATGATAATCACTCTGAATCCGTGCCTGGAAACAATACCAGATTGATGTCATTCCTTTAGTAAAACTTAGTAGACTATTAGGTAAGTTTTAGGATTTCTATTAGCCCAAAAACAATGTTCGACTTCTATAAAAAATGTTTTAATGTTCTATTAAGAACATTCCAAATTTTACTTTGTGCTTTTGTATTTTTGGCCACATATTGCTTAATCCTCACAAATGCCGCGCGACCCACCATTTTATCTTGATAATTAAATTGGCTAAAATTTTTGAATTTATTTTAAATATGTATATTATTTAAGTATAAATATTACTACTATTATATTTATTATGTAAATATTTCAATATTATAATATAATAGTATCTAAAGTATATCTATATACTTATACCATATATGTAAAAAAAAATAAATGCATAAATTACGTAGATACTAAAAAACATTTTAAATCGAATTTTTATGGCCGGCCCTAGGCTAAAAAAATATATCAATGGGTTGGGCCCACAAGGCCTCACTAGCTATGTACCTGATGGAGTAATATTGCAAACTTTAATTTAGTTTTCAATATTTATACCAAAACATTAAGGATGTAATCATTACCATTTTATATTCAAAATAATTGTAGTGTAGAGTTTCAATGTTTTACTCATTATTTATAACGAGATATTCCTGATGATAAACATTTTTTTTTTGAAAATTTTGTTTTCTCGTATAATAAATATATGGTGGTATATTTAGATGGTTCTAGGGAGGAAATTTTTCCGGGCTGCACATTTTATAGGAGCAGAAACATTTCAAATGAGATATAATAATGTTTGTACAATTTTGAGTAAACTAAAATTATCTTACGTCTCGTAAAAGAGGTCAACGAAAATACACGTATATCTTGGACAAATAAATCCTATATTATCCTGTATTTAAGAATACACTGTGTTCCGAGTTTCAATAATTCTTGTATTGAAAATACCCAGTTTTGTATTTTAAATTGCCTATATATTTTTATTCAAGGGGATCAGTAGGTGTTTATTTATACGGATATACCTAAAAATAGTATTTATTCATTGCTATAAACAACTATTAATAGTTGGAAATCCTTTCAACCTCGTTTCCTTCAAACTTTCTGAACAAAAACATATAGATTATTTTATCTTGCATTTTTAATTGAAAAATTAACCTTTAGATTAACAATTTTCATTATGTCGCCGATTAATGTTACTTTAAAAAAGAAACATTTTATCAAAATACCTGTTTGTTTGTTGATTTAATTGACCGTTTTATTAAATTGTGTCGGTTTATTTGGTGAATCTATATAGAAAACCTAGTCCTTTTATTATAAAATAGAATAATAGTGTTTTCCACGGCTCAGGAATTTGATGGATCAAACCATTTTTTAATTCCTTTTTCATTGGTTTGCCTTTTTTATGTTTTTGATACCTGAAATCGAAGTCCCAGACTATTTTGAGGTGATCTTAAAATTTTCGAGCTCCCGTTTAGGTACGCAGATTCTCAAACATTTCAATAACTTCTTTATCTCAAAAAATAAATGTCTCTCTATGGGTATTCCGTTACACCGTTAACAACCCATAAATAAAAAATGAATAAAAATAAAATAATACATATTATTAATTACTAAATAAATATAAATACATACCTACCTACAAAATTTATCTTAAATAAGTAGGTACCTACTTAAATCCACAATTATTAATGACAGATTAAAAGTCGGAGAGATAATTTGAGGTCAGGTTTCAAACTATTATAGTTGGTATAGAACTTAAAACTTAGACAAAAAATACTAAATATATAAGTTAAATTCAGGATTTAATTGAAAAATATAATTAGTCTTAAATATAGTGAAAAAATTAAAGTTACACTAAAAAAAAACCTTGGTAATATTGATAAAAATATAGATTCAATCAACAAAATTATCGTCACTATACAGCCGACAAAAAGATTTGTTCAACTAACAAAATCAAATTGTTGAATTGTTAAAATGACAAAC